>JAJKFI010000099.1:139168-190016 GCA_029204185.1 Lerista edwardsae | reverse complement strand
GGAGTTTGTTTAGAAGTTTCTATTTTTCTTTTTCAGGCTGAAGATGAATTTGTTTACTGGCCAAACAAAGACGACCCCATCAATTGTGAGAGCTTTAAAGTCAGTCTGATTTCTGAAGAACACAAATGTTTGTCAAATGAAGAAAAGCTTATAATCCAAGATTTCATTTTAGAAGCTACACAGGTATTCTTTCTGCTCAACCTGAGAAGAAAACTATTGTAATTTGAAGTGCTGGGAAAATTAACCCACATACAATCATATAGTATTTTGACGCAGGGGGGGGGGGAGAAGACTACATTTTTATTTTCATCGATAACGCCAGACATTTTGTTGTAGGGTATCTGTCATAGCCTTCTGCTTATAACATAGGGCTATAGACCTGAATACATACCCCAGTAGCAACATGATGGATGTAAATTTCAAATTCCTAGTCTGTCAGGGCTGTATTTATCCTTCTTTCCTTGAAATACACTTGCAGTTGTAGGAAAACATTATGGCCATATAATCAATGCCATAGTAAAAATATAGATAGCATTCATCACTGGAACAATAGAAGGAGTAAACTGATAGCAACTCATAAATGTCATAATGTCAAAAATGTGACATTATGCTACTTATTTTTGCTTTGAGTCACCAGCCTGTAAATGCAGAAGACATAAAAATAAAAAGTTGGCAGTTACAATATTTATTTATATCCAACCATTTTCCTTACTGCAAGGAGATCCAATCAGTCAATCCTAGAGGAAGTCAAGCTTGATTGCTCCCTGGAAGGAAGTTCTACCAAATTCTCTGCCGGGCCTCCTCAAGGGCCCCGATGCCCACACTAGGCTAATTAGTCTCCCCTCCAGAGTGGCCTCAGAGATAGGCAAGAGGGAGGGGGTTCAGTCACCCACTGGGCCTCCTCTCTTCCAGCAGCTTTGCTTAGGATCACCGGCTGGCCAGCCTCCTCCAGACTGCCCTCATCACTGGCCTAGCTCAAAATACCCTAAGTCTAACACCAACAAACCCCACCACCAAACAATAGGCAGTCAGCTTGCCCAAGCCACAACTGCCTCCTCCACTTGGTGGCTCCAGGGGCGTGGCAGACATACAGCAGTTCCCAATGGTTATTCCCCACAATAACCTTACCTTTCTTTAGCAGTCCTTTAAGGATCCATCTGTCCTTCAGGCAATCAGTCCCCATCCATCCATCCAGCACCTATCCAGCTCCTGGCTCCCACTTTATACTGAGGCCAGCCAATCCGTGTCTGTTGCTAGGCAGGCTCCAGCATCAGCCACACCCATCTGCACCTGTGCTAACCTCTTCCTAGCCAGGAGCGTCATCAGCCTACAGCTATGCTCCAGCTATGCTCCGGAGGCTTGCAAAGACCTTGGGGGTTAACCCTGTAATCCCTGGTTAATCTGGGCCAAGGGGGCCATTGCTGATACCATTCCCTATCTCCTTGGGGTATCTCCTGCCTTTTCCAATACAAAGGACAAATACTGAAGCTGAAGCTCCAACACTTTGGCCACCTCATGAGAAGAGAGGACTCTTTAGAAAAGACCCTCATGCTGGGAAAGATGGAAGGCAAAAGGAGAAGGGGGCGGCAGAGGATGAGATGGTTAGATAGTGTCACCGAAGCAATGAACATGAGATTGGGCGAACTCCGGAAGCTAGTGGAGGACAGGGAGGCCTGGCGGGCTGTGGTCCAGGGGGTCGCGAAGAGTCGGATACGACTTAGCGACTGAACAACAACAATTTTCCTTAAGCAAGAGAAATCTCAGTAAAACAAAAACAATTAATACCATTGGTATAAAAATATGGACCTGTCTGCCCTGGTAGTCACTTATTCAGTCTCCAAGGTTTCAGTTATCCATGGATACTGGGATGCCTATTAAAAAGATAGGGGAACGTTAGGCAAATCTCATTTTACCTTGTTGCAGCAAAACTACTGATGTTCCCCATTTTTAAAAAGATAGCCCCAGTATCGGTGGTTTCAGGTGACCCCCAGAAACCCAGCTGATACCGAGGCATCCCTGTACAAGACAAAAATAAGTAAAACCTTTACTTTGAATATCAAGCTTTAGTCAAGGGTATTAATGGCTTTTCTCTCTCTCTCTCATTTTTTAGGATGACTATGTCCTTGAAGTGAGGCATTTTCAGTGTCCAAAATGGCCAAATCCAGATAGCCCTATTAGTAAAACATTTGAACTTATAAACGTCATCAAGGAAGAAACTTCCAACAGAGATGGGCCCATGATTGTACATGATGAGTAAGTATTAATGTGGATGCTGCACAGAACCTTTTCCCCCCCCACGATTGTTGGGAGTTTAGAGCGCAATCCAGTCTTCCCGATCCACTGGCACAGCAGCTGTTCTGTTGGCCTAGCGTATTGCAAGCTGTTTGGATGTAAATAGCACTGCCGGAGGCCTCGCCAGCCTGCTGGCCCTGCATTCAGACCGAGGACTGTCTGGCGCGGTAAGATTTGCGCTGGGCTGCTGAGGGCCAGTAGAGGATGGATCAAGTCTGAATTGGACCCAGGGGGCAGGAGGGATCAGCAGGGGTCTCCTCCACTCTATCCTAACCCCCTTCCTGAGCCTGCCCATGTTACATGGGGCAGCTCAGATTTCCACCAGCTAAATAACACCATAGCACAGGGGACGACTATGGATAAGGGGGAAACTACTGTATCCCTTTACGCCAAGGAGGCCTCCAGCCAGCTCCCGATTTGCACTGGATACAGTGCATGCCATGCGGCTTGGCTGCGCCAGTGCCAATTAGGACAGGGGCATACCTGGGCGAAACTGCGCCCATGGCACGCAAGGTCATGACGTCACGACGTTGTGATGTCATGACGTTGAGGGGTGTGGCTTCTCTCCATGCAGAGAGGAGCCACACACACCCGTGGCCCCAGTGGGCACCTCTCTAGCTGCGGGGGGGGGGAGGCGTTTGTTTCTTCCCAGCCGGCAATTGGGCAAAACTGCTCGATCACATTCAGTCAGTCAGTCAACAGGTACTTATATACCGCTTTTCAACACAAAGTTCACAAAGCGGTTTACAGGCAAATAGTAATAATAAAGTTAAATGGCTCCCTGTCCCAAAAGGACTCACAATCTATAAAAAAAAAAGGGAACCCGCCAGCAACAGCCACCAAAAAGACTGCGCAGGGGTGATGAGGGACAATTACTCTCCCCCTGCTAAATATAAGAGGAACACCACTGGAAAAAGTGCCTCTTGCCCAGTTAGCAACTAGTTGGGGGGCACAGCTTCCCTCTGATGCGGCTTTGGGGTATTGTGCTGGGGGGGCTGAGGGCAATTGGCGCCCCCTTGGTAAATGGTGCCCATTGCTCTTGCCCCCCTCGCAATATCCTAAATATGCCACCCATTGCTTAAGCCCATATAGTACTGTAATTCAGATACCAAGGAGTTTCATTGCCGTTTTATGATTTACATCCCAGCTTCTTATTTTTATTTTGGTGTATAGCATGCACAAATGGATTCATTATTTTCTGAGCTGTGACAACGTTCCTGAAAGTTGCCTAGCCCCTGTGCTGTGATTAACTTTGAAAAGTCATTTTTGAGGACGGACTCCACCCCTTCTGTCACTCAGATTTGGCTTGAGTATCTGCTTTTAACATGCCGGTACCAAACTTCTAATTTTCTCCAGCAGAGAGGTGGCTGGCCTACTATGAATGCATCCCAGAATAACTGCAAAAAAAGCAATTTTGTTCAAGAGCACTTGTATTTCCTTTTAAAGCTTTGCAGTATGTATAATAGCATTAACATCACAAGTCAAGCAGTAACCCTTATTCCTAAGCAGAATGATTGACATGCAATATCTGGTACACGTGTGCATTTAAACTGTTTATAAACAAGTAACTTCATATATCAAACCAGCAAGACCCCACCCACCCCGGATGCCCTTCGCTAAATGGCATCTTCTCTTAGAGCTGCTCAATGCATGGCAATAACCTTGTGCGTCTTGTTTTGCTTTTTGACCTTCCACCAGGCATGGAGGAGTGACAGCTGGCACTTTCTGTGCATTAACGACTCTCATGCATCAGCTAGAAAATGAAAACTGTGTAGATGTTTATCAAGTAGCTAAGATGATAAATTTGATGAGGCCTGGAGTCTTCACGGACATTGTGAGTAAAAATGGGATTCTGCACAATTTATACCTTGCATTATGGAATTTCCTTAGCGAAATGAAATTTTGAAAAAAAATGAATGTTTTAAACATTATAAAATACAATGGAACAAAATTAAGCCAATTCATTTTAAAATTCAAACTGCTTTTTACTTGTTTTATTTAATGTATTTCCCACTTTTTTTTACCATATCTAAGCCTCCAAAGTAGGTAAGAAAAGTCTATTATAATAGGTTAAATGCCAACAAAAATCGTAAGAGCCTAAAAACAAGAACCAATTCAAGCAGCAAAGATACAAAAAACAAGAACTAAATACTAGTTGCGTTGCCAAAAATCTTAAATATGTGTTTGCATGACACCTGAAAACTAGCGACACTTGTGCCTGTCAAACAGTGGTGTACCCAGTCGAGGGCAGGAGGTGGTCCGACTGGTACCAAGCCAGAATGGGGGCTACATGAGGCCCAGCCAAGATGACGGGGGCAGGAGAGGCAGCACCAGCAGTGGTCACCACTATGCTCACCTCTTCATGTTCAGCAGCTTCTTGGTCTAGCAGCCCTGCTCCGCCTTTGGAGGTTCGAAGTTATTTAATACTAGCTTTTTGTGACCCGGCATTGCCCGGGGGCAGACATTATCCCCAGGCTCTATTAGGAGGAGGAATGAGTTTGTTCTGCAGTGCACCCCCACCTCTGGGGGCGTAAGGGGGGCCCTACCCCCACAGTATATCTGTCCAGATCGTAAGGAATAAGTGCACCACGTGTGGTGAACATCGTTCCAGGCGTTCCAGAGTAATGGTGGAACATACACACAAATATACAAACCTCCCTCAACAGTATGACATAGTGAGATGCATATCTAGACATATAGAACTCGTCCCTGAAACAAAACAGTATTGATGACCTGGAACCCCAAATGCACACTATCACTGTGAAATGAATGAGGAAACAGGGGCACAATCAACTAAGAGAGCAGTCTGAAGGTCCCACTTACTGTGTGCAGGTCCTGTGGCAGGATAGCCCTGCTATCCTCATGTGGCAGTATAAGAAACAGGCAGAGGTGGCCTGTTAGCTCCCTGGACATAGGCCCCTCTCAGATCCGACTGGGTGCTGGAACTCCCTGGATCCTGCTCTGTCCACCCTGGGCCAGTCAGGCAACGCAGGAAAAGCATTTAGTTTCGCTTTCTGTTCTCCCTCTGTCTGGTAGCTGAGCTGCTCAGCCCTCCCACAGAACCTGCAGAATCGTCTGTGACCACAGGGTGGCAGCAGACCTATAGCCCCATGCAATCCCCTTGGTTCCTGACGATCTGGGCCCCCTCCCCGAAAACCGGGGGGCCGTAGGGGGGTCTGACCCCAGCAGTGATTCCTTCCAGGCTGCAAGGAACGTGTGTGCCAAGTTTCGTGGCCGTGGGTCAAGGGACGGAGATTTGTATAAGGAACATACATACCCGCATACCCGCATACATACACACCCACGTCCATTTTTATATATATAGATTAAACTGTCCCATTGTCACCCTCGTCCTCCTTTAACAGACTCTAGGGACCATATTTGGATTTACATAAATTGTGAGTACTTAAGGCATGCAGACGTGGCAGCGCAGTGTGTTAATTCGCTGTTGCTGAGCTTTCCAACCGGAAGGTTGGGAGTTCCAAGACTGCGCGACGGAGTGAGCTCCCGTCGCTTGTCCCAGCTCCTGCAAACTCCTAGCAGTTTGAAAGCACCTAAAATGCAAGTAGATAAATAGGATCACTTCGGTGGGAAGGGAACGGCGTTCTGTGTGCTACGGCGTAGAGTCAAGCCGGCCACATGACCACGGAAGCTTGTCCTTGGACAAAACGCTGGCTCTACAGGCTTTGAAACGGAGATGAGCACTGCCCCCTACAGTCGGTCACAACGAGACCATTCAGGTCATGGGGAAACCTTTACGGCATGCAGAAAGAAAGGCCATAAAAGCAGAACAGTTTGAAATGAGAAAAATCAGGGCACAATCCTAAACGACTTGGCAATGCTGACGTAGCTGTACCAATGGGGCATGTGCTGCATCCTGCATCCTCCAGGGGTAGTCCCGGAGGCCTCCTCAAGATAAGGGAAAGTTTGTTCTCTCACCTTGGAGTTGCTTTGCCCTTACCCTGGGGCTGGAAAATTCTACCCAAAGTCTACTAGAATTTTGAAAAATTGTATCTTGCTTGTTGTATATTGAAAAAGTATTACAAAGCTACTCCTCACAAAGTGATCTTGATTGGGGGTTTTTTTTCCCCACTTTAGGACCACTATCAGTTTCTCTACAAAACCATTCTCAGTCTCGTCAGCTCAAGACAAGAAGAAAATCCCTCCGTATCCATAGATAGTAATGGCTCAGCTTTACCAGATGGCAACGCTGCTGAAAGTTTGGAGTCTTTAGTTTGACTAGAGATGGAACATGCCATACAGTGCAAGGATGGTACCAGGTGCAAGGGAGTGGCCACAGGATGCAAGCATCTTGTGGTCTCATGCCTCCCTGGGGCACCTGGTGGGCCGCTGCGAGATACAGGAAGCTGGACTAGATGGGCCTTGGCCTGATCCAGCAGGGCTCTTCTTATATTCTTATGTTCTTAGTGATTTCCCAGAGCTGGAGTTTCAGTGTTTTCTCTTTTTAAAAATATTAGGTGGGGAGGAGGGAATGGGGAGAATCGCCCAGCTATTGTATAATCTTTTTATTTCCCTTGTTCAAACAAAACATGGTTGCATATGATTTCACAGCTGAACTTACATCATTAACAACGTGTGCCTTTTTGAAAGATTTCTTGTAACATATTTTGTTATGTTTGGACTAATTTTGATTGAATTTTACTGTGTTTCTAAGAATGACATTGTGGTCTCTTTTGCAGTATTAGTTTTCAACTACACTGGCTTTCTTTTAACTTAAATTTTACCAGAACTGTAGGAGCTAGGGATCTTGGCAACAGAACATGTCATGTTTTAGTATCCAATTTACCTACTGTTATTTATAGCACTCCTTATATTTCCTAGAAATATAGCTTTTAATATGGTAGAATGTAAATACAATACTCTTTTCTCTGTAATATTCAACATTTTAAGATTTTGGTAGGCATTTAGGAGCAACAGATACTTACTGTAAATATTTCTAGAGTGATTCCATGGACCAAATTTATATTTATAATTGTAGATTTTTATATTTTACTACAGAGTCAGTTTTCTAGTTCTGTGTAATTGCATTGCTAAAATGATGTAGTTCAGTACTGTTTTTTAATGTTAAACATTTTTCTGGTATGTGATTATGCATCCTAAGCCAGTAACCATATCTCTGCATGCAGTTTTAACATTTTTGTGGGAAATTGAACTATACTTGTTTTGAAATAAGAAGTTTCTACAAGAATAACGTCTGTACTGAGCATTGTTTAAACTGTTTTTACCTGAGGCGTTGTGAAAATAAATATCAGTATTCCAGTCTGTGTCTAACTCTGTTGCACCAAGCAGGCATTAAACAAATCTGTCTTGTCAAAATTGAAAATCTAGGCTTCACTGCCAGAGTTGCCATTTTACTAGAGACAAGGCTGAATCACAGTCAGTAGGACAGCAATTTAAGAGCGTCTGCTATAGTTTCTTTATAACTCATACCACCTAACCCCTAACCCCCTTAGGTGTAGCTACACAGAGAAGAAACAGAGATTTGAGTGTCCCTGGGGACAAAATTGGATTGGATTTGAAACCACAAGGGAGGAAAATGAGAAGCATTTCGCCCACTCCACAGATCTTTGCAAACACTTGTTGATGGACAGATGATTCAAAGGAATATTTGTCCATTATGATCATTTTTGGAGAGGCAGGAGGAAAGAGGGCCTTAATGCACTTCCCCAACCCAAATGCAGGATCAGAATTCACAAGGTGCACACATATGATCGAACCAACAAAGATCACCCCCAACTCTCAATTTTAACAGCATAGACCTATGCACATGATTTTGCCACTGCTGGAGCAAGGAGTTGCACAGCAAGAACATCTGCAACATCCGTTTGTGAAAATGTAACACTACGCTAGGAAAGTATATTGGTTATTGAAGCAGGCAGGATTCCAGGACAAGCTTATTCCAAGAAAGGTAGAAATGACAAGTCCCATTCAATAAGCCTTAGGAATCCTAGATTTCTTAGGATACAGCCCATCCAATGGGTGTTCTTTTCAGGTTCACTCTCGTCTTTTATACGCATGTCAACTTTCCTAACTAAACCACTATAAGTGCCCAAACAAATCTGTCCTGCCAGCCTGTTGAAGGATTTCCATGTAAATCAATTTATTCCCAGTAAAACACAATCACAAGAACCATCATAATTGCCTCCTAAAAGGAAGAGAACAGAACTCAGTGATTATTCCTCCTCTTTTAAACTGTTCCTTAGAAACAAGCCTCAGCAATTCCAGGTCTGTCTGACCCATGCCTACCCACAAGCAGCCTGGATCTGTATGCAATATTGGAATAGGAAGCCCTTACAATGGTGTGATCCTAAAATAATCTCACGCAGCTAAAACACTAAAATATTTTATTATCACTAAAATAATCTCACCTAGGACTCACAGGACCCTGTCCGAATTCCTGCTGCAGTGGCCATTTCTTTTCTGCAGCACACATCTCCAGGTGAGGTGGGGCCAAGGAAGGGTTTATGGGTGTGTGTCGGTAATTGTCGGCCGGGGGTGGGGGGTACTGGTTTGCCCCAGTAAGGATTGGGGGAATTGGTTTTGTGACAATACTGCATGGAGACTGTTGTGTAGCTAAAGGGGGTGAGTGGGAGGGCAAGAATTGTGGTGTGTCCCTGGCCCCTCCCGTTCACTCTCGGAGCCTGTAGGTGCTGCTCCTGCTCCCCAGATTCTCAAATGCCAGAAGCAAGCAATTGCCGCAGAAGGGTGATGGGGGGGCCCGAGGCGTCCTCCTGCTACGTTCTTCACCCTCTGCCTTTTAAAAAATAGGGATGTGGGAGGAAAGGTATCAGCAGCGGTACACTTTCGTAACTAAGTGGAAGGCTGCATGCCACGTAGATGGGGTGTGGTGGGAAGAGTCTGGTGCACCCAGTGGAGGTGGAATGGGGCCAAGACCTTGATTCGGGGGAGAGGCTTGGGCCAGACCCTACCAATTTCACATTCATGTCCTTGAAGCCTCACTTGTCAAGGAAAGCTGGCTTCAGCCCTGGGCGTGTCCCCTTTCTCCTGCTCTATATGGGCAACAGCCAAGGGAACTGCCCGTTTACATTGCTCCAGGGGAGCTGCAAAAGGCGTCAGCCAGTGATGTCATTCAGGGGGAAGGGACCAGAACGGGCATTCCGGATCCTAACGGGCTCCGTGGCTGGTTCCAGGTTCTCGACAAGTGCCAATCAAAAGTGAGTTCCTGTTCCTAAATCATTGGAATGACACCACTGGCTTCAGCCATGCCCAGACATTGTGCAAAGCCTCTTTCTTGCCACAACCTTTCTCAGAAGGAACCGGAAAGAGAGCACATCAATGGCCGAAGAAGGGCAAGTTCCATTCCAGTGACCCAGAGCCCAGTCCATTGAGGGCTCACAGTGCCAGCACCGCTGCTCAGGTAAAGCACGCTGATGCTTTACCTGTTGAGGAGTAGGAAGAGCTGGCCCTGAGGCTGTGTCAGCCGGCACTGCATCTCAGCGTGGGTGGTACGGCCAGCCAGTGTGCTCCAGCAGCAACGGCTAGTGACAAGGCCTGCCTGGGCAGGGGGAGGCAGGGAGGGGCAGAACTGGGGGAGGGGAGGGTCAGGCCTGTGCAGGGGGTGGGAGCGGCAGCAGCTTCTCCTGCCAAACCTTATCCCCTGCATCTGGCTGGGTTGCCAGACATGGCCTCCTTGATTCTGCACCCACTCAAATGCAGGTGCAATGGGTATTGGCGCCACAGTGGCATTACTCATGGTAGCACTCCCTTACCCCGAGGAGACCCCACTGGTGGCCTCAGCAGCCTCTGGATGTGGCCATCGCCATTTTGGCACTGCTGCTCCTGTGGGAACCGCCAAGAATAGGATTGGGCTGCCAGTACTTTTCCACTGAAAACGTCCAAGACCAAAGAATGCAGAAAATACTTAAGTGGCTGAAGCTAAGCAAGTGTGGACTTGATCAGCGCAGGATAAGCAAGCCAGTGGAAACTGGGTTGAGCATCCTAAAAGCAAGAATGGGATATAACAAACAATTTTTTTATCACCTGTTGCCCCTACAATCCAGTGGGGTTCACAGAAGGAGCTGTCATCGCATGGAGATAACATGCTGCCTTGAATAGAAAAATAAATCCAAATTCCTAATTTAAAACATACCCAAGAACTCTCGTTGGTTGCACAAGAAGCTGCTTACAATAGGCTACACGTTTGACACGTGGCCTAAAAAGACAGACAATTTCTACCTTCCCCCAACCTTTATTTGTTCCAAGACCAGTATGCAAGGTAAACAACACAAATCATTTTTTTGTCACAATATCCCTTGGGGTGCAAGTGCCGGAGGGTTAATTTTGATCTTATGCTGCATCCCAACCCCATTTCCAAATCCTCTTAAATTCTATTTTCTCTCCCACCCATAATCCTAGAGCACAAAACAATTCAGAGTTACAAGGCAACAATGATCTTGTCCGGCACGTCTTTGACCTAGGAAAGCACCCCGATAAACAGCCCTTATTATGCACCAAATGATTTATTCTCTGCAATAGTGTTAATAGTTTACAGTAAGACATTCCTCCGTTACAGGAAGATGATCTCTGTTGCCACTTTGAGGAACAAACAATTCTTCAGACTAGTTCTTGCAGGTTTTTTGCTTTTGTAATTTATAACCTGAAGAATCCACTACTGGGTCTAAGGGTCCTTGTCTGCAATTTCTGTAATCACATTCGTCATCTTAGCTTGCTGACCAGTTATTTAAAACATAAGTCCTTTGGATAATCTCTTTACCAACACATACTGAGTTTGGTCTGGGGGAAAAATAAAGAATTATAAAGAAATCTTTCATAATCTTCAACTTGTCCAGGATTATTCATTTTAATAAATGTGCATCAGTTCCTAAACAGAGCTAGAAAACCATCTCAGACAAAAAAGGCCAGATTCTAATTAATTTTTTTTATTGTAATCCATGCTACAGACTACAAAAGATATGGAGACTGGTTGTGCAAACTGGGTCAAGTGCTGAAAAGATGTTATTGAAACGACCAGAAAATCTCTTAATACATCTTTAACTAGCAATGTCAAGTTAAGTTTTGCTTTGTTGTGGTTTTCCAAGTTACAAACATGGATGATATATAGCCTGACAATAGGAAACAGTAAAGAATAAATGGATAGTCCTGGGAGGCAAAACTAAAATAAGTGCCAAGAAGCTCAACAGCACAAATGTGAAAGACACCAGCATTTTGTAGAATGATTCAATATATTAATTTTTAATTAGTATCAGATCACAAAATGGCATCATTTAAAGCATTTTACAAAATGCTGGTTGCATTCTCATATAGGGTTGCCCGCTCATTTGTCTGAAGGAAGATCTCCTTCCTTAAATGGTTCTCTAATCAGATTCAAGGAACCTTTTTTAAAGCCCATTTATTTCACTTTCTAAGATATTTGCCATAATTGTTCCATCAAAATGCACTGACCAACTAAATAAAGATGTCTTTTTGGTACCTGTTTTGAGATTAAGAACAGAAAAAAATCCTACTAGATCAGTCCATCATCATCATCATCATCATCAAACAGTATTTGTATACCGCTTTTCAACACAAAGTTCACAAAGCGATTTACAGGCTAATAATAATAATAATAATAAAGTTAAATAGCTCCCTGTCACAAAAGGGGTCACAATCTTAAAAAAAAAAATGTGGCACGCCACCAGCAACAGCCACTAGAAAAGACACTGTGCTGGGTGGAAGAGGGACAATTACTCTCCCCCTGCTAAATATAAGAGGAACATATAAGAGGTGTCCCTCTTCACCCCAGCACAGTGTCTTTCTCGTGGCTGTTGCTGGTGGTGTTCTCCATTCTTTTAGATTGTGAGCCCTTTTGGGACAGGGAGCCATTTGACTTTAATGTTATTATTTGCCTGTAAACCCCTTTGTGAACATTGTGTTGAAAAGCGTTATATAAATACTAGTGATTGATTGAACAACACTTGAAAAAGTGCCTCTTCTAGTGCAAGGGTGCCAAACATAAGGCCTGGAGGTCAGATATGGCCCCCAGAAGCTCTTTATCACCGAGATCACGGAGCTCTTTCAACACAAGGAACACCTTGTTCCTATTCTTACAGGAGCACCCAAATTCCAGCAACTAAGTAATACTACTTTATCACTCCCAATTATCCAGCTCTCTCCTGGGCCCTCCTTTCACTTGGTCCACCCCCAAGATCTGTGGACACTAATCTCTCTTCAAACGGACCTGTCTCATATCTTTATGGACTCATCATGGGGCAGTATCTCCCCCTCTGGTCAAGAAGGATTTGGCTGCTTCATAAAATGGTCAAGATTTATTATAAAGAGACACAAAAGCTTAGTTCGCCTAAGAGAACATCCACCTTCCCTTCAAAGGGAGGGCAAGGCTTCAAGTAAATACATAATCAAGGCAGCAAGAACACATCAAAGAAATCTTATAAACTCACTTCAACTTGAAAAGCTGAACTCCCAGCAGAGATCTTAATCATATCAGGCAGCTTACTGCACCCTGAGCAGCCTGTATCTTAGGAGAGACTCCTCCTGAAAGGGACTCCCAGTGAAAAGCTCTTCTCCAAACCCGTAAGTCTAAGGCAGTTCCACCAATACCTTGTTTTCACAAATCTGCTGAGTTTACAGTTACCCACTCAGCTCCTATTATCTACAGCTGTAAAAACTTTCCAGTCCTTCATCAGACAGAAGACTCATTAAAGACCACAGTCACCTGCTCTTCCTTCTCAACCACACATCTTTCCCAAAACAGTATTTCTACAAGATGAGAAATACCTTGTCATTTTCAACTTGTCAACAGTCATTTTCCATATAAAGGAACCTGGTCTCTCTCTCATGATCAGAGCATGAATTAACCCAGCAATTGAAGTTCCCCATAAACACAACAGTGTCTCTCACAGAAGCCCCTCTGATTTACTTCCTCATCACAAGGTTCCCTTCAGATTTTTGACCTGGAGGACAAAAGCATGTCCTCACTATTTAATCACTCCTTGGGATTAAATAGTCAGCCCACAATGATTCTGTGGTGGAATTGGACTCCCTTTTTATTTCTACCCTGACAAAGATGGCCTCCAAAGATGCCATTCCAAAGATGCCTTTGTCAAAGATGACAAAGATTTCTACCTCCAAAGTGCCATTCCTCCTCCTTCCCTGTACCCTGGAATTGCAGTATCCCATTGGCTCTGTACTCTCTACCAGATATCCATTATGCCCAATACAGCAATGCTTTTCCTAACCATTAAACATTCCAGTTCCCCCGTTTGAGTTCCTTCTGCAGTCATTACACTGTTAAACTTTTCTGGACCATCTCAAAACAAAAACAAAAAAACACCCAAAAAATGAAGGGGAAAAAATACACCCAAACAAGAAATTATGTAGCCACAAAGACAAAACCGCAGGCCCCCTCTTCCCTGCCTGAAAAGTGATGGGAGAAATCATAAGCTGAAGAGCGGAAAGTTTTACAAGATCCTGCAGCTAACTTGCGTGTTAAAGACTGCACAGATTCCACAAACACAAAACACAGCTTGCCCTCAAACACGTGAATTTTCTCAAGCCACCTTACAGTGTTGATTAAAGCACACACACACCAAGCTAGGTCTAAGTCAAATGCTTTTATTGAGCTTGGCATCACAGCAGAAGCCCTGGATTTCTTTAAACCCAACAAATGCAAAAAGCACATTATACACCTTCTGCAAGCAAGTCATTCAATGATTCAGAAGTATACTGAAATAGAAAACAATGTGGTACAAACACATTCACTACACTTGTGAATGCTCCTGGATCCGGTGGTGTGTTTTCAGGAATCCCTTGGATGGAATTTTTCTTTGGAATACTTCAGTGAATGCTGATCAATCATTTCATAATGATCAAGCAGCCATTTTATAACAGTGGAAACTTTTTCTGCTTCTGTATATTCCTCCCTCCGGCAACCCAGTTCTGGGTAGGACTGGGCTGTCAATTTCTTGGCACACTTTGTCCAAACGAAATTGGTGTTCACAATCAGAAGTAGAATTTCACCTCCAATTTCAATTAAAGTGGTGAAGAGTTAAACAATTACGTTTGGAAATTCACTGTTCAAGGGACACATATGGCAAATCCAGACTAACAGAGTTAAAAGGGAAGAAGGAAAACCATGATATTGAAATGCTACCAAAAGTTGAATAAAATGTTTTGACAAAGTATTAGATTAGTGTTGACAAGCTTCTGAAGTCAAATCCCAGTTCTTCTGTCGTCATCACCTTCTGTCATCAAATAATGAATTAGGGAGATGTAGGCAGCGGTATTCCCTACCAACTCACACTGAAATTGTCTATTTGAAGTGTACAGGACTCTTGAAGAGAACCGAGACTGATACATTTCAGCTTCAGCTCATTCAAATATATAAAAAGCCAAAAGGCACATTGAGAACAACTGCTGCACCTTGCTTTATCAGCCAGGCAAATTAATTTTGGCACAATACAGCACACAATCGTAACCATCTGCATGGGCATTAACTTTCTTTCAGTCACTTGGGTCTGTGGCACTGTCCTATCCATCTAGATGGGAACCTTAGACTGAACACCCCTCTCCTCCCCCCCCCCCACTTTTTTCCCTTTATGCACACATGCTCCACACTCTCACCAAAGGCATGCCAAAGTTTACAGGCTTCTACCACCTCATTTTTTCTCTGGCTGGAGAAAAATTATCTTCTCTCCTTAATCCAAAGTTCTCCTGAGAAAAAGGCGCCAGAAGCCAAGAAGCATGTGAGGGGGGAGGGCAACATCCCAGGAAGCTCACATGCCCATTCTTTTGGGCAACATTAACTGGAAAGGCAATGACAAAATAAGAACACTTAGGGGGGTTCTCCCCAAAAGGCAGTACGTACCGTACAATATTCAATATTGCTGATTCTCCAAAAAATGGAGGAAAGTGGGATTGTTCGAGACACAGCCAATTTTGTGCTGGATCAGCAATTTTCGGCCAGTGTGCCATGGCACATTGATGTGCTGCAAATGGTCTGCAGGTGCGCCACAGAAAGTTGGAAGATGGCCTTTTATATTAGTAGGGCCCATGAAGGATGTGATCTCCTGGCTGGCAGTTCAGTGCACCTCATCGATTGTCAAAGAACTGATGGCGAGTGCCTTGTCACCATTTTAGCGCCTTGTCAGTGTGCCATAGGATGGAAAAGGCTGAAAAAGTATTGTGCTAGACTACATCTCAGAGAGGAGGAGGAGAAGGAGAAGGAGAAGGAGAAGGAGAAGGAGAAGGAGAAGGAGAAGGAGAAGAAATACATATTATAGCTTGCAAGCCTACTGACATTAATAGACTAGCTTTCCATACCTGTGTATTTTGTTGATATTTTCAATACCAGCCATCCATAATACAATGCTTGGCTGATGTGAAACCGTAGGCATTCACATAAGATAATAACAATATTCTTTTCAATCTTTCATATCGTATCCATTATTAAAGCACATATTAAAGCATCTTAAACAATCACACATATCATCATCATATTCCCTTGCAATGTACATATTCTCCTCTACCTTTTACATTACATAATTTTTAGGCACTAAAGTGCATATTTAATTAGGTTTCCCTTTGGGTTAAACATCATCCGTTTCCAAGACCACGACTGTTGTGAAATTATCATGTGCAAACATATGAAGCTCCTTCATGCCAAGGCAGACCATTCATCCATTTAATCCCAGTGTTGTCTACTCCAGCAAGAAACAGCTTTCGAAGGTCTTAAGGGTCCTTTCACAACCATCCAAGGTATTTTAATTGAAAATGCCAGGATGGACTTAAGAGACCCTGCAAACTACGTTACATGATACAGGGGTTAAAAGACAGTCTTACAAACAGGTCCCTGCAATAGAGATTTGCCAGTTATTTGGTGTCAGAGCACAACATTTAATGAAATAGTTCATAAGATCATCATGTACAAGGATCTAGCCACAAGATAACTGCAAAAATTGACTCATGGCAGTGAAGTTCCCCCAATATACACATTTAGAAGATAGTGGGGATGATGCTGTGTCATTTTGGCCTCTTTGACTTTAACAAGAGTTCTTTGGAACAAGTCATTGGAGAACTGGGGTCTCAGATTGACAGTATCTATAATAAGGTAGTGAATAGAAGGAGGACCAAATATCCCAATTTAGACATACGGATAATATATTACCATTTTCTTCTGCCCTTATCCCATTTTTAGTAGCAAATGTTCCATTAAAAAAGGCCTTGAATTCACAAGCAGTTCACAACCTTGAATTCACACAGCAATGCCAAGGATTCAATTCAAAACATTTGGGCATGATTTGTAGAGTCTCGCATTCTCCCCTGTCTTTGAAGACAAACGTTGTCCACCTAAAGCATCAGGTAGCAGGTAAAAAGGAATGAGGATGCTCCATTCGCCAGCACGTTCTATTGCACTGAAATGGATGGGAACTGCAAGAGAACCCTGTAATTCTTTCATGCAGCTCCCATACATTTCAACAGGGTTTGATCAGGAAAATGCCCCATTAGACAGAACCTCTGGGCAACCATTTTCAAGCTTCAAATTGTACATACATTCAAAACTAGGGACCGATAGTAAACTCTTTCTCCAGAAAAGGTGAAGTCTATTGCTTGATCACACTCTGGACGTTGTACACAATGCCTTCAGCTCGAACGCGGTCAAGTATCGGCCCATATATATTTTTTGTCAGTGGGATCACCATGCCTTTGGTGTTAATTTCCCCTGAAAAGTACAGAGAGAAATATAATTTCCTGGTGGATTATCTTTACAGGAACAGTTAAGTGGTATTTATTTTAAGAAGCTACAGAGCCCAATCCTATCCAGCTCTCCAGTGCGGCTGCAGCCCCAAGTTAAGGGGATAAACGTTCCCTTACCATGAAGAGGCCTCCACAATTGCACCACCACCACAAATTGCAACGCACAGCCCACTGGCACAGCTGAGTCAGCACTGGAAAGCTGGATAGGATTGGGCCTAGTCTTATTACACAAAGCAATGGCAGTCTCCTGGATTAAATCTGACGACAACATGCTCTGGTAAAAGGTTAGTTGTGAATATGATTTGACAGTAACACAGTATTTACTACAAATATTTATATACACCTTTCCTTTTTCTACCAACACACAAGGCAGCTAAAAACTACATATAATCATTAAATATACACAAAAACAATGCCTGTCAAACAATCAAATAAATAAATAAATAAATAAATATAAAACAGATTTTGATTTCTGCTGTTACCAGTAGCAGAAAGATCACAGTATCAGTCAACAGTAGAAAAGTGCATATACAGGCAATCCTCATTATCCGCTAGGGTTCGGTTCCTGGAAATTGCTGCAAATAACAAATTGGCAGTTAACCAGGATAGGTGCAAGGGGTCCCTTATCGGCCCTCAGAAGAATCCAGCAGAGATCCTCAGGAAGCCAGCAGAGTGCAGCAGGAAGTGCCAAAAGGTCTCTGGATGCTGCAGAGACCCTCCAGAGGCTGCAGGGATCTTCAGAATGGTACCTTCAACCAGCATGGACCCCTTAAACATGGCTCACAGATGCTTCTGCCAGGCATTTTAAAGGGGTCAGCGCGGGTAGCAGGTGCCATTCTGGAGGTCCCTGCAGCCTTTGCATAGCTGATAACGAGGAAAATAGCAATTCTGCCCCTCAAAGGTAAGTTAGGTCGCAGATAGCGAGGTCACATATAAAGAGGATTGACTGTAAATTTATAATTTGTCAGTCACATTTACAGGCATATTAATACTACTCATTTTAATTTGCAGAGAAGTATTTCAATACCTATTACGTACAATAACTTCATAGTTACAAACCAATAAACAAGATTAAAATAACAAGATCCATACATACCATCTAGAACCATCTTTGCCGCAACAGCAGTAGGGTACCCTACAGTTTTAGCCATTGCAGAATATCCTTTATCATCACCATACACCACCAAACTGATGGATTTATCTTCCAAATGACCAGAGGGATGCCTGATTCCGATTTCATTTCTCATAACTATCATATCTCGCTCTCCTGGGCCTAAAGTAAAGGCAAAAAAAACCTGTATTTCAATATTGTATTGTTCAATAAATAGATGATGAGATGGAACCTTAAAAATGAGCTAGATACAGTTTAATGATATGCAAGAGACCCTCTAAATCAGTGATGGAGAACCTTTTGGGTTTGCAGTGTCAAAAATGCCTAACTTGACTCTGTGGGCATGTCACTCCCCCCCCCCTCCAGCAAAAGAGAAACAATTATTTACAAATTCGTTTAGTTAAAAAAATACAGTGCAATCATGTGTGGGGCTATCCATTATACAAAGAACAAATCATTGCAAAAAAAAAAAACACCCTCAGTTGTTGCTGGATCCAGGCGAATGCTGGCCTGTCACCCAGAACGTTGTGGCGTGTCACCTTTGATGTACATGTCACCGGTTCGCCATCACTGCCCTAGATACAATCCAAAGTGCAATAAAAACACTTGCTCTTCTCCTCCTTTTGTTACAAAAGAAATTTACCCTCTGAAATAAAGCATTTTCAGTTCATTATCAAGACACATGGGCCAATCTCCTCAATGGTCCACGAACCAGATAATCAAGGTCTAGGACATTCATAATTTGGACACAATAGATACATACATCTGGTAGTTAAAGCAGCATAGCTTACATGTTCAAAGACTGTATTTGTCCATTACTGCATATAGTGAACAACATACGTATTCTCCAGAAATTTAAATTTCAAGCTGGTGTAGAACGCTAGAACCCACAGGACAGATTCCCCATGGATACGAGGGGGCACGGTATACAGGAAGTAAACATAGGTCACCAAGTCCTAACAACCTAAACAACCAAAGCATCACATACAACACCAGCATTCTGCCTAATTTTTAAAACCGACAATGGCCGATACCACTAACACAATGTTAACTGCTCGTAACAGTTCCCCTTTTTCCCCCACAAGAAAAGCACATTCTCATGCATTCCAGGAACAGAAAGGTTTTTACATACCAAACGGTAGCTTTGTTTCCATATGCTTGGCCAGTGCACCCACTATAGAGTCTGCTACTGGAACAGGCTCATCTCCAAGTAATCCCAACCTGCGAAGTATCAGGCAGAGACAACAGGACACTATATCACAATGCCGGCCAGGAAGTCTGTGCATGAAAGCTTCGGAGGATGAGAACATGCAAAACATGTGCGGTAACACCGACTGGCTAGCCAGTGCCCGGGGGGGAGGGGGGGTGCCACGATGATGCCTCTATAATGGCTCAGATTTGGAGCCAAATGGAGGCACAGACAGGTGGGAGAGCCTGTCAATGCTCTGCTCCCCATTCTGAACACGCAGGAAGTGAGCACTGTGCACCCCATAGCAGAGTGCTGCCCCAGTCACACCATTGTGGCTCTTCTCCTGCAATGCCTGTCTTTTACTCCAAATAGGCAGGGTTATTCTTACCAGGCCAGGGGAATCAGAAGGTTTGTTGAGGTAAGCTAGAAGAGTGTTGGATCCAACTTGAAAAATGCCACATCTCCTCCAGCTATGTTTACACGGCTTAGATGGGTTCTTGTAGCAAGTCTTGGGACCCAGGACTCCACCCCATGGCATGCACTAGGGATTCTCCCCCCCCCCAGTCTTCCACAGGAAGCAGGGCTTCTAGCACAGCTTGAGCCCCACCACTTCTCTTTTCTTTCATAGACTTCACATATATATACATTTTCACCTTCAACTGGTGGTCCCTCTCCTCTCCCTTCTCAGAGCGCAATTCTAACCTGGAGTTAGGCCGGCACAATTAAGCCAGCAAAGTTTAGCTGGCACAAGGGCCACCATAAAGGATGTTTGGACCACCCTCTGAGTCAGGGAGGATGGCGCACATCTGTCTGCTGGCCTCCCTGACTCCGAGAGTGGTCCAAACATACTTTACGGTGTCCCTTGTGCTGGCCAGACTTTGCTTTATTTACCTCAGAATTTTTACCTCAGAAATTTACCTCAGAATGCCAGATACAAGGGAGTGGCGTTTGGACCACTCTCTGAGTCAGGGAGGATGGTGCACGTCTGTGTGCTCGCCTCTCTGACTCCGAGAGTGGTCCAAACATACTTTACAGTGTCCCTTGTGCTGTCAAACTTTGCTGGCCTAAGTGTGCCGGCCTAAATCCAGTTTAGGATTGCACCCTCAGTTGCCTTTCCCTGGCAAGTCTGTATGTCCCTTGGAGTAAGAAATGCTTTTTGCATTTGCTTTTCAGAAAAGCACCACACATTGATGGCACTCCTTATCTGTGGGCTTGGCACCCATGGATTTGACTCTGGTTGCATCAGGGAGGTGTTCTCAGGTGCAGGGAAGCTGCATGCAGCCTCTGCACACCTCAGGACATTTCTGGCTGCACCTGGTGGTCCTCTTATACTCCTCTGCCTATGGATTTAATTATCCACAGTTTTCAGTTTCTGCAAGAGGTTGTGGAACGGTTCCCCCATGGATACCAATGACCAACTGCATATCATTATCAAAAATCAGATTAAGGACCACACATTTAGCACACGTTAAGCTAGTCTAAACTTAGACTGATGTTATTGAACAGCATGCAAAACATGCTCTGAATACCACAGCTCACCCAAATGCAAGGTTTTAAGACAGTGTTATTCAAACTATGGGTCAGGACCCACTTGGTGGTTTGCAACCTGATGTCAGGTGGGTCAAAAAAAACTAGGAGCAGCCATCTTGGAAACTGCAGACTTTTGTTATATTCCTTTCGTGAGTGTTAACGGTTTGAATTTTGAAGTGAGGTTTTTTTTAAAATTTCTGTTTTTAGTTCAGTTCTTTTGCATCATATTTTGTCCTCATATCATCTTGCTTTCTGTCAGGGATGTTTCATGGTTGTACAATTGCTGCAGTCCAAGGATGCCAGTTTGCATTTCAGGAGTGTCATTTTATTATGTTATATTGTGCTTGATGATGTCACTTCTTGCCACAACATCACTTCCAGGTTAATGACATCACTTCCGGTGGGTCCCGACACGAGTGCCATTCTAAAAAGTGGGTCCCGGTCTAAAAAGTTTGAATACCACTGTTTTAAGAAATAAAATGAAGAAGTGGGCATAATTGAGTGGCACAGCACCGAACACCAAATGCAGAAGGTTTCAGGTTTAATCCTTGGCATCTCTAGGTAGAGCTGGAAAAGACCCTGCCTGAAATCCTGGAGAACCACTGTGAGCCTGTGCTAATCTAGATGGGACCTCAATCTGACCCAGTGTAAGGCAGCTTCTTATATTAAATGGACTGGTAGAATGAACAGCTATTCCTAGCAAACGTATAAGCAGCCCTGTTTCATATCATATATGTGCACATGCAAGAGAGGGCTTAATGCAGCTCCACTGACTGCATTGGCCACTGGCTGCAGTGTAATCTTATACGATTCCACAGCTCCTCTGCCTGGCTTCCATGGCTCCCTGGGGAGCCACGACTCGCAGGACGTAATCCTAACCTGGAGTTAAACCGGCCCAGTTAGGCCAGCAAAGTTTGGCCGGCAGAAGGGCCACCGTAAAGCGCATCTGGACCACTCTCAGAGTCAGGGAGGATGTTGCACGTCTGTGTGTGGCCTCTCTGTCTCCGAGAGTGGTCCTAACGTATTTTACAGTCTCCCTGGTACCGGCCAAACTTTGCTGGCCTAACTGGGCCAGCCTAACTCAAGGTTAGGATTGTGCTCACAGTTTGGAAACCACTGATTCAATGGGGGGAAGGGGGGGAAGGGGGGGAAATCCTACCATTCCACTGCCTCCAGCTGCCCTTCGTCTTTGTCCAGTTTATTGTAGACAGCATCTCGGAGATCGTCAGGTTTGGCAGACTGCTTAAGTCCAAGATGCCGGCACATCAGCTCTTTCTAAGTAGAAAAGTTCAACACCATGAAAGACTGAAAATGCTTAAACCACAGGAAAATGGCAGGTGAAAAAGCATTTAGGAAAACAATGACAGAAACTGGGGGTGACATAACTCTGAGCTGATACAAGCAGCACCAATTCCTCTGGACTCTGCAGATATCGGGAATATACATACACAAGTTGTCCCTCAAGGACGAAGGACGTGTGTGCAGTAGGTCAAGGCACTGCCCATTCACTGCTGGTCAGTCCAGACCCAAGCATGAGGAAGTTGGCAACTGGCAAGTCATGTCTAAGCTGGAAACAGAGACAACCCCAGGTGGTTGGGGGGGGGCCTTGAAGCAAAAGGCCTGTACCAGGCCCCACATTCAGTGGTGTCATCTACACTCCAGTAGACGGTACACTGGGCGGGACATACACGTGATCGGCAGCAGGTCCACCCACTTCCGCTTTCTTCCCGCTCACCGCGTGGCTTTCCCTGGCCTCAGAGGGGGGCACCCGGCGCACCTCCCACCCAACCCCCCCGGCGAGCAGGCGCCCCCTCCGAGGCCAGGGAAAGCCGCACGGCGAGAGGGAAGAATGCGGAAGTGAGTGGACGGGCTGCCAATCACATGCAAGTCCTGCCCAGCATACCGTCTACTGGAGAGTAGATGACACCACTGCCCACATTGCATCTCCCCCACCCACCCCAATGGTGCTTTGAGGCCCTGTACTGATGGTTTAAGGCAGCTGTTCCCAATCTTTGGTCAGACACTGCCCCTTTAAAGAGAGTAACAACTCGACTGGGGACCCAAAAGGCCATTGGTCTGGCACTGCCGCCACATGCAAGTAAGTTAAAAAAAATCTTTCACTTACCCATGTTCAATGGTGGTGACAGTGGCAGCAAAATCTGGAAGTGCTGTACAAATGGCTCTACAGCTCCCTGATCGTGTTGCTACCCTCATTGTGGCTGTAGCAACCCCCTGCTAACTGGACAAGAGGCCCTTTTTCAAGTGGTGCCCCTCTTATATTTAGCAGGGGGAGAGTAACTGTCCAACCCAGCACAGTGTCTTTTCTAGTGGCTGTTGCTGGTGGTGATCTGCATTTTTTTTTTTTTTACATTGTGAACCCTTTTGGGACAAGGAGCCATTTAACTTTATCATTTTATTCTATTTATTTTTTTTGCCTGTAAACGGCTTTGTGAACTTTATGTTGAAAAGTGGTGTATAAATACTGTTTGGTTGGGAACTTCTGATTTAAGGATTGCCTCTGTCAAGTGTTCCTTCAACCTGGCTTCACGAAAACAAATAAAAAGCCTGCAGTAACTCTTAATTCAGCCACTGAGCTTGAATGATCTTATGGATTTACACTCAGGCCTTTCTTTGCCTTCCTTCATGCTTTCTTTATCCGCCCTACCTAGAACAAACTGGACTACATAATCAAGGTGTTGTCCCACTGATTGGGGCAATAGCACAAGTCGGCAACAGAAGTTTTGCTTTTTTCTTGTCAGATTTAAAACAAGCTGATTAACATAAAACAAAATGGCCTGTGAGGTAGTCAAGCAAGCCAAACAACAGCCCATGGACTGTAGGGAATGTCTGGTAGCCCTTTGCTGTTTTCAACACAGGATTAAACCAGTGGTGTCACCTACTCTCGCGGAGACGGAACGCTGGGCGGGACTTACATTTGATTGGCTGCCTGCCCGTTCGCTTCCGCCGCCTTCCTGCTCGCCCAGGCACCCAGCGCTCCCCCCCCCGCGTCCATCACAGAGCTGGGCGAGCAGCGGTGGGGCGCAGCGACTGACAGCAGCCCACGTGGCGGGGGGAAGGCGGCAGAACCGCACGGACCAGGCTGCCAATCAAACGTAAATCCCGCCCAGCGTTCGATCTCCACGAGAGTAGATGACACCACTGGATTAAACCATCATTACATCAGCCACATAAGCCGTCCTTCTGAAAAGCAACACTCACCCAGTTTATAGACGGTGCCGTTGCACTGAGAATTGGGCACGGTTCTGGATTTATGAGTCCCAGCTTCACAAAGCCACCAACAGCTTTTGTAAAACCCTATAGGAATAGAACCAAGGGGTCACCAAGCACCACAGGATACGAGAGTGGCTGTCAAACAAGCCACCCAACTATAAGAATACAGCGAAACTGCCACCATGGCTTCTACCCTCTGCTCTTCGATTCTTTATGCTAAGAACAGTATTGTCTACAGGAGGCAGAAAGTTACTAGAAAGCAGTTTTGCGCTCTCCATAAAAACACACAGCGCAATCTCATGCATGTTGATTCAGATGTCAGCTCTACTGTGTTTGGTGAAGCTGACTCTCAGGTAAGAGCAAATTCAAGCGAGGTAAGAGCAAATTAGGGATGTGGTGGTGCTGTGGGTTAAACTGCCGCTGCCGAGTTTGCTGACCAGAAGGTTGGCAGTTCAAGACCACACGACGGAGTGAGCGCTTGTCCCAGCTCCTGCCAACCTAGCAGTTCGAAAGCATGTAAAAAATGTGAGTAGATAAATAGGTACCACTTTGGTGGGAAGGTAATGGCGTTCTGTGCGCCTTGGCGTATAGTGAAGGTAACGGCGTTCCATGCACCTTGGCGTATAGTCATGCTGGCCACATGATCATGGAAACTTGTCCTTGGACAAATGCAAGGCTCTTTGGCTTAGAAACAGAGATGAGCAGCGCCCCCTACTGTCAGTCACGACTAGACCATTCCCTTTAGGTGGGGAAACCTTTACCTTTTTAAAGAGCAAATTAACATTGTTCCATCTAACCCAGTATGGTTCCCCACTGCGCCACCGATTCCCAAACTGTGAGCCAGAGAGCTGCGGAAACCAGCCAGAGTAGCCGTGGAATCCTAACCCCACCACCACCAATGCATAGGTTCGCAGCCCTAATAGGGAGCTGTGGCCAATGGTCCAGTACAATGTTTCTCCAAACTGTGGGTTGGGACCTACCAGTGGGTCACAACCTGACTGTTGGTGGGCCATGAACTTAAAAGCTCAAAGCTGACAAGGAAGGTGTATTAAGCTGTATGGAAAGTGAGCCTGAGCTGCACATGCACGTTTACTCATAAGTAGACAAACATACCTTGGCTCTTATCGAATGCCAGAAGAAGGGAAATGCAAAACTACCAGAATGGTTCTGCTCCAAAGTATGTGGAGCTCAAGAAATGCTCCACAAGGAAGTCTGGCCACCACCACAATAAAAAGGATAAAAACAAAGGCTTGAGCGACTGCTAAAGTGAAACTTTTTGTTTCGCCTCGTAAAGCTAGGCAGGTCCTGACAGAGCGTCATTTGAAAAAAAATGGGTCCCAGTGTTAAAACACTTGGGAACCACTGGCCAGTAGGTCAAGGGAATCGCCAGTTGAAGTTTGGGAAACACCGGTCTACACTGACGGAAAACTGCTCTCCAAGGCCTCAAGCGGTGATCTTTCCCAGCCCTGTTTCAAAAGTCCTTTTCACCTGGATTTGCCCAGAACTGAATCTGAAGCCTTGTGCACACAAAGCATGCATCTTATCAGCAATATCGCTTTTCACTGACCTCTCAGTAAGAGTTTGGCAAAAAGTTGATTTGAGACACATGCAAGACAAGTCCTCGCAACTTTCCATTTCTACCACTGATAATGCACAGCCACAATTTTTAGTACAGGCATGCCCCTGTATGGACTGGTGTTCCATCCTGGACCCCCCCCCCCACCTCCCCATGGATACCCAAAACATGGATACTGGGGATGTCTTTTTAAAGATAGGGGAACATCAGTGGCTTTAATGCAACAAGATTAAAAATAGAGTTGTTTAATGCTCCCCTATCTTTTTAATAAGAGATGTGATGGCGCTACGGGTTAAGCCGCTGACCTGTTGACCGGATGGTTGGCAGTTTGAGACCATGCAATGGAGTGAGCTCCCGTTGCTTGTCCCAGCTCCTGCCAACCTAGCAGTTCAAAAGCACCTAAAAAATGCAAGTAGATAAATAGGGACCACTTTGGTGGGAAGGTAACGGTGTTGCGTGCACTGCGTCATATAGTCATGCCGGCCACATGACCATGGAAGCTTGTCCTAGGACAAACACCAGCTCTTCAGCTTAGAAACTGAGATGAGCACCGCCCCCTACAGTCGGTCACGACTAGAACATACGGTCGAGGGGAAACCTTTACCTTTATCTTCTTAATAGGCATCCCAGTATCCATGGTATTCACGGATAATTGATAATGTGTTCACCCAATCAATGGATACCAGGGCATGCCTGTCTATTTTTATATAGTCTTTTAATCAATTATTTCCAATGTAATGTGGCTTACAAAAGAAACAAAAACTGCAGAATAATGGCCCAATGCTGAATAATGGCCCAATGCTAGATCTTGCAATTCATTGCCATAAGTCCAGTTGCAGGGGCACGAAAGGTGCACTGCTGTCAGGTTGTACTTACCCTGTATCGTAAAGTTCCTCTTAAGAGAGTGTGAGCCGACTGAATACCATATGGTTCGGCATATTTTGTACTGTCCCTATTTGGGAAACCTTCCAAGTTTAATCCTGGGAAAAAATCCATGACAGTAACAGAATCAAGCAAAGCTCCTCCGGCTGGAATATTAATAATCTAAGGATTGTGGAGAAATAACAATCATGTAAGTATATTATGCTGTAGGAGTAGGATCACCAAATCACCAAGCCTGCCTTTAGACATCTTTATCTCCCATGTGCTGCAACATTTCTGTTTTTGGCATGCATCAACCACCCCCGACATTCCTCTGGGATCTATTCAAGGCCTCTCCTGTCCCTTCCTTCCACCTCAATAATGCTGCAAAAACAGGTTAAGCAAGCTGAAGAATCTTTATGATGGCCACATAAAAGCTCCCTTACGCATTTAGACCATTGGTCCATCTCGCCAACAATACAGGCATGTTGTACAGGCAGACTGTTTCTCTAGCCCGGATACGTCTAGCCCAGTATCTCCCAGCACCTGAGACAGTGTGCCCAAGCTCATTGACACCCGTAATTGGAGGCATGGCAGCCACCATCATAGTTCCCCTTCTTCCCAATTCCTACATTTTGAACGCCAATTTCCCAAGGCTACACCATGCTGTACACCATAAACACACACCCAATTTCTGTGTGTTCAAAACAAAGTCACTTTAGCGTGCTTAACGTTTGCAGTGTCGTGTTTACCATCTCTTTACACTTAGTGACAAGATCACGATGATAATAAACCAATGATGTTTACAATGAAGCAAAAATCTAATGGAAAATGTGACTCGCAGCTTGAAAGCACTATTGTCCCAATGACAAGGATACTGGGGAGGTTTATTACATAAACCTGCAATAAGAGATTGCGTGATTTGTTATAGAGTTATAACAATAAAGCTATAACAAATCAGGCAACTCCATCTCTAAAAGAGGGGAAGTAAAAGGAGGAAATGGGTCTTCAAGGAAGTAACAAGAAGCAATACTGTATGTATACAGTGGAGACTACCCAAATCACTTCTTGTTAGCTTCTGGAATCTAAAGGAATATCACTGGATTCCAAGGGATGATTTGGGGGAGGGAGGTAAGCAATTTTGCAACTGCAGACAATCTCAACAAGCAGTGAAGTTTGCAAACATGGTAGGAGGAGGTAATAATCCAAGTCTGCTGTGAAAACCCATGGGTATATTAAAAATGTGTGGTAAACCCGACAAAAAATGCCCTGAATTAAGACACATTTTAGAAAAATATTAATAGCATTAGTCACTGCAGTTTTCTTTATTTTTCACATTTATACTGCCCTTCCTCCAAGGAGCTCAGAGTGGTGAGCATGGTTCATTCCCTCCTTTTGTCCTCACAACCACCCTGTGGGGTAGACCAGACTGAGAGTCTGTGACTGGCCCAAGGTCACCCAGGAAGCTCCAGGGCTGAGCAGGAATTTGAGCCTGGCTCTTTCAGGTCTAAGTCCAACACCGGAAACACCACACCATGAGCTTTGAAAGAGTGGGATGTAAGCAAGGATGTCATTTAGGGATTTCGCTTGAGATATACACAGATTTCTCAAAGAAAACAGAAGGAGGATTGCCCTTGATTGAGAAAGAGCACACTCAGGGTGCAGTTCTAACCTGGAGTTAGGCTGGCACAAGTCACTTGCGCCGGACTAGGAGTGTTGCAAATGCACTGCAAAGCATGTCTGCAACACTCTTGGAGTCAGGGAGGCCAGCGCATGTCCGTGTGCTGGCCTCCCTGACTCCAAAAATGGTCCAAATGTGCTTTACAGCGCAATTTGCAACACTCCTAGGCCGGCCCAAGTCACTTGTGCCAGCCTAACTCCAGGTTAGGATTGCACCCACACTCCATTGCACCCATTCTCCAAAAAAGGAGAATCTAGGACACGTTCCCTGCAGCTACCACAAACTAGGCTGCTCTCTCCCACGCTGAATGCCATTAGAACAGTCCAAAATGAGTTGACTAGACAAAAACTACTAGAAATGAAGGGGTGGAGGAGGGTGTAAACCACATCATTCCTCACTACATTATCCCTTCTCTCCTCTTGTAGGCTAGTTCTGCATTCAGAACTGTAGCCTAAAAGAGCAAATGGAAGATGCCTAAACTCTTCCATGATAAGCTTGGTCTATGCAATCCATGAAACTCTGGGATATTTTACCTAACGCTAGGACTAGCAGGTGTTAGCAACAATGTATTGTATGTGGGCGCTTATGGTAAGAGGGGAAAAAATCTACCCTGGAAAGGAGCTAGGGGTAGAAAGTGTGCAAATGTGCTCAATCACATTTGCACTGGGCCCAAGTAACATAAGCAGTAATAGATAAACTGAGATCAAGTAGCAATTGCCGGAAGAGACAGAAAAAGGTACTCTAAATCCTACAAATCCTGAATAAATACGATCCAATATGTCCCATTTTTGCAATATTACACAAGTACACAGATAACTTCACCTCTCCGTTTTTTAAGTATGTGGCTGGTTGAATTGTATTCAGGAGGACTCCCTGGGGACTCCAGCTGAATTTATATCTGAAGGGATTGTCAGAATGTTCAGGAGCAGGAAGGCCACCACAGAAGGAAGTGTAGGATATTACCTGTGGTCAAAGAAAATACACCTTTTTAATTGGATCACTTTCATTCATAAGCATCTAACAAACAGAAGATCATTTAGCAAGACTTCAGACTACAGACTAAAACTATCTGTATTTCTTAAATTGCTTTTGCCAACCTCCAGAAAGACTATTGGTACATTGCTAACTCGTTTTAAAAGCTCGCTGAGCTCATGACTCCACTTAACGATAATATACAGGTAGATTATCTTTATCCAGACATTCGACATCCAGATATTTTTGTCCAATTTTTTAAAACTTCCTGTAGAAAAAGTCTTGTGCTCATTACCACATACTGGCTGCAAGTACTATTCTCTGCTCTGTGGTGTTTACGTGTATGAACAATGTTGAAAAACGTCAGAGGCCAGCACACACCCAAATGGGTCACAGTGGAAAAAAGAGCAAAATGAAACATTTCTCATTATATTTATGCAATGATTCCAAATCCAGACAAATCTGAAATCCAAACACCTTCCCCATCCCCAAGCAGTCCAGATAAGGGATAATCAACCTGTATTCAGCATTTCTTGGCATGCAAAGAGCTTCACATGTATTGGCTTCATATTGCCCTCACAGCAACCTTACAACACAAGGCTAACCAGCATTTTTATCCCCACACTGTAGCTGGAGAGCTGACACCACTAGGGAGCCGATGGCAGAGGTGAAAGTCAAATCAGGGAGAAGTCCCAATTTGCAGCTCTGACTCTTAGCCCCTATGCTATACCAGCTTGCCCTAGGGCTAAGAAGAAAAAAATAACAGCAAAGAGAACGGCAAGAACCATGCACTCTGCAGCATATATATGCATATTAGCAAAAAAAAAAAAAAAGTGGTGCTTCTCTTATGTTTAGCAAAGGAAGAGCAACTTCTCCTTTTCACCCCAGTACAATGTCTTTTCTAGTGGTTGGTGCTGGTGTTTTTCTACATCTTTTTAGACTGCAAGTCCTTTTGGGACAGGGAGTCATTTAATTATTTGATTTTGTCTATAAAGCAACTTTTTTGTTTAGTTGCACAGTGGTATATAAGCCCAGTTATTATCAACGACAAATAAAACAACACAGTGGGCTTGCAACTGGAATTCAAGAGATAAGAACCATTTAGCACGGGGAGGGGTGAAGAGACTTTTACAACTAATGTAAAATGAAAAAAATTGTGAATAATATTTAACAACAAATTATTTAACAGGTTATTTAACAACAAATAAATAACTATTTGGGAGGGGAATCTTTCATCATTTTTTTATGGCCTTACCGTTGCCCCCACTTTTTTTGCTTTATCAATACACTCCATTGCTAGCATATGATCAAGACCAGGATCCAAGCCGACTTCGCTAATCACAGTGATGCCAGCAGCCTCTACACTAAAATAAAAGGTGGTGTCAGACAAGAAAGCCAAATGCGGCATCTTTATGTACCAACTAGATCACCGCTAACTTAATTGCCGATTCTCAAGCTACAAGGAAGGAGGACCATATCCAGCCTCCTGTATTTCAATGTCCCTTTACAAGGCAAGCATCCTTGCAAGAGAGCAAAGATGGATGATTTGCTCCATCCAGAGATGCAGACTGGAGGAATCTAAATGGGCTTGCCCTCTCATTTCAACACATATGGCAGTGAAGCTTAAACCAGTTTGTCTCCCACTAAGAGTGCAATCCTAACCTGGAGTTAGGCCAGCAAGGTTTGGCCAGCACAAAGGACACTAAAGTATCATCATCATCATCATCATCATCATCATCATCATCATCATCATCATCAATTTAATTTATACCCCGCCTTTCTGCCCCATGGGCACACAAGGCGGCTTACAACAATAAAATCCACTAAAATCACAATTTAAAATTAAAAACAATTAAAACAATAAAAAAATTAAAAAATTTTTAAAAAAACAAGCCCTGTGGATCCTAAAATATAGTCTAAAAAAAAAAAAACCAGCCAGCCTGTCAACAATTAAAAGCTTGTTGAAATAAAAAGGGCTTGTTGAAATAAAAAATAAAGTATGTTTGGACAACTCTTGGAATCAGAGGCCAGCACACAGACGTGCGCCATCCTCCCTGACTCCGAGAGTGGCCCAAGCGCACCTTATGGTGACCCTTGTGCCAGCCAAACTTTGCTGGCCTAACTTGTGCTGGAGTAACTCCAAGGTTAGGATTGCATTCTAAGACTGTTACCTATATCAGGTATTTTGCCCACCAGTGGTCCACAAAGGTGCTATCGGGCTATGATTCATGTTTGCAGGAGGGCGCATGTCCTAAGGGTGGAACGCACACATTAGACAATTCTTCCAGGATGTTGGTTTCATATTGCGAATTTGGGCTCCAAGTCAAGGAGGTGTAAACGAGAGATGTTGCCCACATTGCTAGGATATAAAAATGGCCACTTCTTCTTCTCAGACCAACCTTTCCTGTAGCTCTTTCATGGCTGGTGTCAGGTAACTGGCGGTTACCAAGTTCACTTTGCTGTCAATGCATTTTTTAGCAACCAAAGGATGGAATGAATAAGGCAGCAAGCTAGAGAGACAAATGAAAAACAAGCATGTACATTAGGAAACTCGAGACTAGCGTGACTACTCTTTCTTTTCCTCCTTGGGGCAAGTAAAGAATCTTTCCTCCTAAAGTTATTGAAGTTACCAAGAAGAGATCTCATTCAAAAAGGATCTCATGTAGCACAGCTAGAAAATACCGGTCTAAACTATCTAGGGACGTGGTGGCACTGCAGGTTAAACCACTGAGCTGAGCTTGTTGACTGGAAGGTTGGCAGTTCGAGACTGCATGATGGAGTGAGCTCCCGTTGCTTGTCCCAGATCCTGCCAACCTAGCAGTTCGAAAGCACGTAAAAATGTGAGTAGATAAATAGATACCACTTCAGTGGGAAGGTAACGGCTTTCCATGTGCTACGGCATATAGTCATGACTGCCACATGACCATGGAAGCTTATCCTTGGACAAACGCCGGCCCCGTTTCCGCCTAGGAACGGAGATGAGCACTGCCCCCTACAGTCGGTCACGACTAGACCATTTGGTCATGGGGAAACCTTTACCTTTAAACGATCTACGAGATTATTGCAAGGATAAAACAGGATCTTTCATATAGCGTGGAGCACACAGTCAACATGAAATGTGTTAAATATCAGTAGTAAGGTCAATATCTACTGGAAAGAGATGTTACTTGCATCTTCCCAAGCCTAGCATGCTTCCATAACAAAAAGGTCATTCAGGTTAATACTGAAAAAGAAGTGCTTTACGAACAGCAACCAATGCTGGTGTATCCCTGTCTCTCACATAACAGAAACAGCGTGTTTGTTTTCAGCTTTATAAGTATACAGTGACCGACATTTTGAAACCTAGGGTTTTCCACACAAGCAACCACTAGCTTGTAATGTCCCACCGTCCCCACTAGGTGTCACCCAGTAAAATGACCAAGAGCCATCCCAGGCCAAACTGCTTCCACTATTTGCAGTGGCCAAAGCATCTTCAATGTTCGTCCAGATATTCACCTGATAACAAGGTCATGTTTCTTCACCATCAATGACAACTTTTCCTCATCTTCTGTGACATCCACAACAACAGGAACAACATTCTTGTGTTTTTTAGTCAGCTGCTCCAGTTGCTTCTTCATAACAGATGCTGTGGTAGAAAAAGGACATAAGCTGAGAGAGCCACACAGAAGCCCTTAATACGTATTAAGGAACTGGGCAGTTAAGGGACAATCCTAATTCATGCTGGCACAGCGGGGCTGCATGGCATCCGCTGTATCCAGATCCAATTGGGAGCAGGCAAGAGGTCTCCTTCAGGTAATATAAGGGGATATTTTTCTCCAGCCTGCCCTATGGGGCTACTCAGATCTCCACCAGCTATTTAACTGGCAGAAGTCCAAGTGGCCCAGTGTAATGCCAAGAGGCACAGGATGGGAGTGGCCTGTAATGGGGGATACGATATGGTATCCTGCATCTGATATGCCACAGGAGGTGGTGATGGCATCTGGTCTGGATGTCTTTAAGAGGGGATTGGATGGATTTCTGGAAGAAAGGTCCATCGTGGGCTATAGGCAACAATGGATTGTGCAACCTCCTTACATTGGTGGTGGGCTACTTCAGAGTACTGGTGCAAGGGAGTGGCAACAGGATGCAAGCATCTTGTTGTCTCATCCCTCCCTGAGGCACCTGGTGGGCCGCTGTGAGATACAGGAAGCTGGACTAGATGGGCCTTTGGCCTGATCCAGCAGGGCTCTTCTTATGTTCTTATGCCCTCCCATATCCTGAAACACCCTCTCCTGGCCTCTGAACCAGCCTCCCGCTGTCCCTGCATCCCTCTGGATGCAGCGTTGGTGGGACGGAACAGGATGCTCTGCTGGTACTGCATACTCACTGAGAGCTGCAGCAAACCTTATGGCACGTTTGCAACACCTTCCATTGGTGTAAGGACCACTGCACCAGTGGAGCTTTGAGTTAAGATTGTGTTGTAAGTCTTGCATGTGCCAGTTTTAACACAACCGAGTCACAAAGTATCATAAGACCACTTCCATGCACCAAAACTCGCTTTGAATGCATCTTGTCACCAATACACTGGCAGTATACTCTCTCTCCCCCTCTCTATCAAGCCACTTTGATGTCTATAATACTGATGAAGAATAAACCTTTTAATTAACATGCAACAAAGCTGCTGAGTTAGCACCAACAAAGTAGTGGGATTTAGCAATGGTGAGTAAATGCAAAAGTCTCCCCTATATGCAAACACAAAAATCCACTCAACATCTTTGCTACATGAACATGGCACCAAACTTAAGGCAGGTTTATAGAGCACATTTACCTGCAAAAGCAAAAACAAACCATATTAGATTGCTGAGATACGAATCAAGGAACTGAAGATTATATTGTTGAATTTTGTAAAATACCTTCGTACAGAAAAAAAGCAGACAAAAAAAATACCGCCTCTTTCAAACCTTCTCAGTTATAAAATAGCTAAGCCAATCAAACCACAGGCACAAAATATGGAAAGAATGGGCCAAAACATAATCCTTTTGGGGGGGGAATCAAATTGCTTATGGAGGCATAACTTGCATAACTAGGTCAGACAACAGTCACAAGTTAAGTGATATAAACTCACTTAAAGACAAAAGCAGAGTACAAAATCCAACTACATTATGCAGAAACGTTGGTCCTTCAGCCTCTCAGAGATCCTTGCTTGTCTAACTTTTGTTTTTAAAAACTGCAGGAATATTAACGACACACCACCATAAAACAAACAAAAAACTCATTACCAGAAGGACAAGGATTAACCCCACAACTGTTTTTTATTTGTTTTAGAAGACGACAGCATACAATTTTCCCTATTTGAAAAAAAAATCCACGTAATTCATTTTATAATGTTCCTGGAGGGAAAAGGAGGCTTCAAGTAACCATACAGAAGCAGGATATCACTGAATGAACACATCCTCCTCACTGCCTGGTGAAACTATATAGAGGAGTAGGTGCCAAACTCAGATCCAGCCCCTGCAAAAAAGCCAGCCCTGTTGTGTGCCGCCCTTCCTGTTCCACACTGCTATTATATCTATTTTCTTGCTAGCTGATCTTCTCAGAAAGCTGTGCTGGGCAGCTATGCCCACTGCCAACCACCTCAGCAGACTCTGTGCCCAGATTCACCGGTGGCAGCAGTTGGCCAGAGTTACTTTTCACTGGCAAGATAACAGGCAGCAGTGCAGAATGGTAAGCACCACACATGATTGGGAAGGGTTTTTCTCCCCCCAAACACAGTGGTTCTACGATTTGGAGGCCGCTGGTATAGAACAAGTAGTAGCCAGAAAATGTGTGTCCTTTGAAACAGGACGCTGATACACAAAGCAAGTGACAGACTGCACGAAGAAGTTTTGTCCAAATAAATGTGTGACGGAGTTATGTGATGCTCAGCTAGAACTAGGCTAACCCATGCAGACAAAACAGTACCTGTTCTAGGATAAAGGCTCAACGGAGAAACTGTCAGGGGGGAAAAAAATCAAGAGGATCAACGAAGCACTAGGTCTTTGATGTTCTAAGCCATTTCAGCCCACTCGCTCCAACCATCTCCACCATAACAAGAGGACTTGTAAACATCACAGTCACCAGGTCTTGTGTGGCTGCTGACCCACTTTGGTGGACCTTGAAACTCGTATTAGATTCCTGACAAACCTAACCATCATTTCAAAAAGAAACACCACATTATCTAGATCTCATGATTGTAGGGACCGTGAGGGCATGCCAGCAGTGTTTCTGAAAAGCTCAGAAATCAGAAGGCAAAAGCGGGGGGGGGGGCCAGCGGGAGGAAAGAACGTTGCCTCAGGTACTCCAGGCATGGAATTCCTTCCACTTTGCGTACATTGCTTTGAACTTGGGTGTGGAGTTTCCAGATCTCACTCTGGTACCATTTGAGCAATACAAACACAGAGATTCAAGGGCACAGATGAATAGAAGTCTATGTTCTCAAATCTCAATACAGGCAGACCCCCATATCTGCAGATCCGGTATCTATGGTTTTGGGGGAGCCCATCCCCCCTGTGCCCATTAGTATTATTTAAATGCTTACCCCAGTGAAAGTGTTCTTCCTTTACAGGGTTGCTATAAACATATAGACAGCCTCCAGGCAGCTGGGACACACTTTTTTTTTTTTTTTGAAGAATTTATACCCCGCCTTTCCCATGCCAAGGCAAATGCCCAAGGCGGCTGACATGGGCAGGCTAGTCTAAACCACCATTTTTTCAGTGGGGTTTTTACAAATCTACAGTATTCTTGTGATTCACCAAATCCTCAGTCCCAGATGTCGCCTTCACAGTGTGGTTCTCTCCTTTGGCTGCTGCCATCAAGCCTCAGCAGGCAATCGCAAGTCAAGCCTGGACAGGTCCTCAAGGTTGTATTCTGTTCTTTTGCCGGCTGGCCTCCTCACACACTCCCCTGCAACTCTCGCATGCAATGAGTAATCAGCTCCACAGCGACTCTGTTCTGCCACCACTGGTACTGTAGCTTGTCACATCTGCAGCCTGGCATCTGTCTCCCATCCAAAAACAAGCCACAGATTCTCCTGCTTAGCTTCAGGCAGTGCCAACAGCTCAACCATCAGACCACACCTCCTGCCTCTTCAAGGTTAACAGGAAGTAGTTAATATCCATTTCCCGTTAACCTCAATCTACGCAGCCTATGTATTGTATGCTTACAGCGACTCTGTACAGGAAGAACATTTTCACTGGAGTAAGCATTTAAATAATGCTAAAGGATGCCCGGGGAACCATAGAGACAGGGTTCCCCATATCTGCAGTTTCTATATCTGTGATGGTCCCTAGAACGGATCCCCCATAGATATGGGGGCATGCCTGTATTTATATTCTTCACAAAATGCTCGTTCAGGATCTAAAAAGCACATTCCAAATTCATAGCAACATGCACAAAGAGAAAGAAGCACAATGGCTTCAACAAACAAAGCTCAGAAACAGGTAATGCTATCGTACTATATAACAGGTTGAAAATCTGGATGATGGTGATTAATACATATATCAATCCATCAAACAGTATTTATATACAGGGTGATTCAAAATGAATGGGACAAAGTTGAATCACCCTGTACTGCTTTTCGGCACAAAGTTCACAAAGCGGTTTACAGGCAAATAATAATAAAGTTAAATGGCTCCCTGTCCAAAAAGGGCTCACAATCTGAAAAACGCAGAACACCACCAGCAACAGCCATTAGAAAAGACACTGCCCAGGGGTGAATAGGGATAATTACTCTCCCCTGCTAAACATAAGAGGAACATCACTTTAAAAAGTGCCTCATGCCCAGTTAGCAGGGGTGATACCGCTTTTCCACAAAAAAACACTTTTCCACAAAAAAAGTAGGTCATAAAGCAGTTTATGTAGAAAACCTATTATGATGTTTACTTCCAACTCAGGAAAGCATCTCAAACATGTACACATTCAGACTTCGAGACACACACAGAAGATAAAACCAACTCCACGGAAGACACACAGTAGATTTTCTGCCTTTACCAACGTCTTAGGACCTGCACCCTGGCCAGAAATAAAACATAAGGAACACAAATATTACAACCCAGAGGAGTACAATCTGGCTCAGAGCAGAAGTTCTCCTTGTGGCACAAGGCATTATTTCTTCAAAATCAGTTTCTTGGCATTTGTAGGGTTATGTAATCTTACAAACCTGCTGTTATTTCAACGCTGGGATCTCTGGTAAGGTATTCTATCACAGGCCCAGAGACATACCCAGATCCAAGTAACAAGACCTTCTTCTTCTTGTCCATGGCTAGTGACTGAGCATATTCTCTAGAAGAGACAAAATGTAGCAGAAAGAAATACATCAAAACCTCTCCATAAGTTAGCATGATGTCTTCCATTCTCACTGTTCAAAAACTCCCTGAACATTAGCCAATACTGCTTCAGCTTTTAAATCAGGGGTCTCCAGACTTTTCAGTACAAGGGCCACATTGTATATTTTACAGATTTTTGCAGGCCAAAAAAAAAAGTCAGTTTGATAAATGAATGAATGAAATTTAATAAGTTTTAATTAATTAAAAGTTTTACTTGGATCTTTTCTGTATTCTGCATGATATGATTCAGAACAAAAGAGAAATGGGACATTTACAAAGAAATAATGTGTGATTAACAGCTAAATGATGAGTAAAAATGTCACATATTTTGCTGCGAGCTAGATAAAATTTTGCATCGGGCCAGATTTGGCCCCCGGGCTATAGTTTGGAGACCCCCATTTTTAAACCAGCCCAAGATGTTATAATGGCACATTATTATGCCATAATACACACTTTATTCCATCAGGACATTCTAAAGGTGGATTAGCAAGAATCTTCCAGCCAAACAAAACAATATCCATCCATCCAGGGCTGGCGAATTGAAGTGGTTGTCTCAGATAGCAGATTGGTGGTGGGAAAATGCTCATTTCTGTCTACCCTGCCTGTGTGCCTCCACAGCTCCTCTTCAGACAAACCTCTTCCAGGGAGAAGCGGACAGCAAGGAGGAAGAACTATGATGGGGGAGAATGCTGAGCTAGAATACTGAGGGTTGGGGGGAGCAGAATTTTGGAGAGAGGGAGGATCATCATCAGGGAGGGAAATGGGTAGCATTTGGCAGCAATCACCAGGTCTTGGGCCAGGCTTGCACCCATCCTCACCATCAAAAACATCCGAGGAGGAGGAAGAGGCACCTTGAGCCAAGGCGGAAAAGAGCCACCCTATGATCTGTTTCAGAAAACCTCGTGTAATCCTGAAATCTATGACTCGGGGTGCAATCCTAACCAACTTGGCAGCACTGACTTGGCTGTGCCAATGGGGCATGTGCTACATCCTGCAGTTGGGGGGGGGCAGTCACAAAGTCTTCCTCAAGGTATGGGAATGTTTGCTCCCTTACCTCAGAGCTGCATTGCCCTTACTCCAGGCTGGAAATTCAGGCTGTTTCATTTGGCTGGAAATTTGGTTAGGATTGCACCCTAAATAATAGAGCAGAGGCACCCCAAAGTTCTAAAGAGAGCATTTCTGTCACAATTTCAAAACTGCACAGTTGGATATAGGAGCTAGGTTCCCACAGGATGCATCTTCCAGATAAGCCTGTACATCTCTCAGAAATGGAGCTCCTCCACCCAGTAAGTCTCCATTAGCAGAGAATGAAACGGAATACAATTCATTCAGCCGGCCATCCCTCATCTTCAGAACTCAGAGCAATAAGTAGTGCAATCCTATGCATATCCACTGAGAAATGTCTCTGTGTTCAATGTGGCTTACTCTCAGGAACATACTTATAGGATAGCAGGTCAAGTGTAACAGAGCTTCAAGATGCTCAGGCTTTGACACGGTTTCGATGGTAACGAGAAAAAAGCCCACATGAAAAAAGGCCATGCAAACTTTGTCCTCACAGGCTAGCATAAAGGTGGGGGGATTCAATGGGTTAAGATTCAATGGATTCATTTTTAACCACTGTTCCATTTGCAGGCATAGGAATTTGGGGGAGCGTAATTTATTCACAGGGCTATTGGGGGATGAGCATGGTGTGCCTTGTCGATTGTCAAAAAGCTGATGGTGTGTTTTAAGATTTTAGCACCATGTCAGTGTGCTGCGAGATGAAAAAGGCTGGAGATCATTGGGTCAGGGCATGAGTTGAATAAGGATCAGGGCTAGGGCTCTTTTTCATGTGGAATTTTCTCATGGGGCAGTTTTTCATGGAACCGTTTTCTACATGAAGGAGTCGGCCACCAGAGACACCTCTTTTTCTGCCACATTGTTTGCAAGCATCAGCAGTCCACTGCAGAAAGCAAAAGGCTGCAAAAGGGAAGGCAACGTCTAAGACAGCAATTTTGAACCCGTGGGTCACGAAAGGTCTATAGGTGTGCCGCAGGAGTTTGGAGCACAAACTGTAGAAAAATCACTAAAAAACTCTTCCGTGTGGCTCCGTTTTTAAGGCAATTGTCTGTACTAGCAAATTGCCTGCCCCTCTTCCTCCATCAGCTCTAGAAACAGAGGCATGGAACCTGGAAGAGTCTCCTGGAAGACCCGACGTGACGTGACAAGAGCGAAGGCCAAAGAGATCAGTGTGCTGGGAGAAGAAACACATCGAACATCACTGGTATGCAAGCCCTGTGGCTCTTTGGGTGACACCTTTACCAGTACAAAGCACTCCACTTGCATTTTATTGACAGCTATTTCTATTAGACAAAGATCAATAACATTAAAAGGTAAAGGTTTCCCCACGACCAAATGGTCTAGTTGTGACCGACTGTATGGGGCGGTGCTCATCTCCGTTTCAAAGCCTGTAGAGCCGGCGTTTTGTCCGAGGACAAGCTTCCGGGGTCATGTGGCCGGCATGACTCTACGCCATAGCGCACGGAATGCCGTTACCTTCCCACTGAAGTGGTCCCTATTTATCTACTTGCATTTCAGTGCTTTCAAACTGCTAGGTTGGCAGGAGCTGGGACAAGCAATGGGAGCTCACTCCGTCCCACAGTCTCAAACTCCCAACCTTCCGGTTGGAAAGCCCAGCAGCAGCGGATTAACTCGCTGCGCCACCACGTCCCTATAATAACATTACAAAAAACCAAAATGGTTCTAGTTCCCCAACAACATCTAGACTCTGGGAGGTATACAAAGGACTACATATTGCTACATATAAAAGTCTCCACCGAACACACTATTCTGTAGCCTGCACTCATTGTGAAAATTAAGCCAGTGTGCATACATCCATTTATTCTGCATAATGTATGTTGCTCCTCCTAGTCCTGGGGACACTGGGCACTACAATCTTGTCAGTAAAGCCTTGGAAATTCTGTTCCGCACCCCACCCACCCTCGCCCACATAGTTAACTTGCAGAATACCTTCTTCGCATGCAGAAGGTTTCATGTTCGAACTGCAGCACTTCCAGGTGAGGAAGAGAAAAATTCATGTTTTGAAATGCACCATAACTGGGGCGGAGCCCGAGGAGCACCTGCCCCAGGTGCTGGGCTAAACGGGGACGCAGGATTGGCCCCAGGCTCCACCCTTATTATAGAGGTGACTGTCTTCGCACCTCAAGCAGCAAGAAGGCAAATCACCTTCCGGCTGTCCCTGAAGGAGGAGGGGCTGCCGATCTCAAACACACCCCAGGGTACTGTTGCTCCAGGGAGATGTCGAGGGAGACTGCCTTTGCGCTTGCAGTGCAGAAGCAGTCTCCTCCAGTTTCTCTCTGAGGAAGGAGGTGCTGGTTGCTTCCTGCACCGCTCCTCCTCCGAGGAGAACCTATGAAGTCACTGCCCTGGGGACACAAATGGGCAGAATCACGACATCACTGCCCTAGGGCGCTGGAGTAGGATGTTACGGCTCTGTGCCCCAAACACTGAACTGGACAGTCTGGCTCAGTAGATGGCAGCTTTCTATATACCCAAGACATTTTACTGTTGCAAGTGGGATGAGAGTCCAGGATATCCAACAATGTTCCCAAAACAAGCACAGGTTAGACTTAGGTATCCTCAAATGTTCTGTTCCCAGACCCCCTAAAGATACCAAAACCCATGGATAAACATATCCACAGCTCCAGTCCGTAGAACCTCCGGATGCTACAGAAGATGTTCTCCGACCACCAGAGGTGTTCTGACGTCCGTGGAAGCCTCTGAGGGCCTGAGAACACCCCCGGTTAGTTAAAACTACAGGTCCCAAATCTGTTAATTTGGAGGTAGGAACTGTATCTATTTCATGGCACAGTCACAGAAACCTCACCCTTGCTTTGCTTCTTCCTCTGCAACACAGTAGCACGACAAACACAACAGTGCACCACAAGGTTGCTCCTCTGTTACTAATTCTCGTAAAGTGTCCTGCACAGAGCCACACTCAATGCTGGCTTTGGAAATAAAAGGGTTTCCTGCCAAGTAGCCAGTCCTAACTGCTATGGAGGATGAAAAGAATCTACTCGCATTAAAAAGACATACACAGACAGTAAGCGAAGAGTACATTGAAAACGAAGGTCAGAAAAACTTGGCAAAGCAAACAAAAAGGAAGTCTCTGTATTACCTGCTCTCTCTCAGTTTCTGGATATATTTATACTTATCAGTCAATGAACCATTGGATGTAATCACTGCCTATAAAGTATACGAAACACATCATTATTGTCCTTGCAGCTGATCTCGGCACACTGGAGTCAGGAAAAGGGAAGCGAATTTGTTTGCAAGACTTACATCTCTAACTACAGGCGAGTAATTCTGGCTTTCGAGGGGCTCTGAGGCATCAGATAGCAGCTGTGGAGATAAGAACATAAGAACATAAGAAAAAGCCTTGCTGGATCAGGCCAAAGGCCCATCTAGTCCAGCTTCCTGTATCTCACAGTGGCCCACCAGATGCTTCAGGGAGCACGCAAGACAACCAAATACTTGTGTCCTGCTGTGTCCCGGGCATCTGGCATTTGAAAGTAGATTATTATTACCCTTGCACCACCCCCAAGGAAAACACCAGACTGAAGTTGGAGTTTAACTTTATTAAGCACAATGTAAATCATGTAACCTACTGAACACCCATCCCTCCCTCGCCAGTCTGGGGTAGGCAAAAAAACTGCCATCCATAATTGGCCAATTTGGATGACAGAAAAAATTCCTACCCGGCCCTCATGAAGAGCGACCAGCTAATCTCAGACTAGTTCCCATCATAGCTTGTAACCTGTAATGGAGTTCTCCTCCGTAAATTTATCCAATCCCCTTTTAAAGGCATCCAGGCCCAATGCCATCACCACATCTCGTGGCAAGGAGTTCCACATTCTAATTACAAGATCAAGAATTTCAGTCAGAACTTTAGAAACGTTTCACTCAAACAGGGGTATCCAAACGATGGCCCGGGGGCAAAATCCGGCCCACCACAAGATTTTATCCAGCCTGCAGCAACTTCAAGTATTTGACATTTTTACTCATGATATATTATTTCTCGGTTTAAGCATGGCATTGTTTTTTTGTAAACGTCACATTTCTCTACTGATCTGAATCGTATCACGCTGATTGCAAGAACGATCCAAGTAAAACTTACTCATTTAAATTTCATTCATTAATTTATAAAACTGCAATTTTTTGGCCCGTGAAAATCTGTAAAATATACAACGTGGCCCTCATATTGCAAAGTCTGGAGACCTGGGCATCAAAAGACATGGGGAGCTATCAACATTGAAAAGCTGAAATCTCCTTGACCTTGACACTGTCAATTAAATCTTTCTGCCTGGATTCACTGCCTGCCTGTATGTATCTCATTTTGAGCTCAATTAACTGCCATCATTTAGATAAGGATACTGGTAGGGCAGGAGGTGTGGACTGATGGTTGAGCTGCTGGTACTGCCTGAAGCTAAACAGGAAAATCTGCAGTTTGCTTTTGGATGGGAGACGAATGCCAGGCTGGGACTAGCTGCAGTGCCTGTGGTGGCAGAACAGAGTCGCTGTGGAGCTGATTAGCTCACCGCAAGTGAGAGTTGCGATGGAGTGTGTGAGGAGGCCAGCCAGCAAAGAAGGGAATACGACCTTGAGGACCTGTCCAGGCTTGACTTGCGATTGCCTGCTGAGGCTTGATGGCAGGCAGCCAAAGGAGAGAACCACACTGTGAAGGCTACATCTGGGACTGAGGATTGGCGGATCACAAGAATACTGTAGATTTGTAAAAAACCCATTGAAAAAAATGGTGGTTTAGAGTAGCCTGCTCATGTAAGCCGCCTTGGGCATTTGCTTCGGCATGGGAAAGGCGAGGTATAAATTCTTCAAATAAAATAAGTAAAATATTTTGTAGAGCCTGGTGTGGTGCAGAGTGGTAAGGCTGCAATATTGCAGTCAGAAGCTCTCCACACAATCTGAGTTTGATCCCAGAGGGTTCTCAGGTAGTTGGCTCAGGGTTGATTCAGCCTTCCAAGATCAGTAAAATGAGCACCAAGTTTGCTGGAGGTAGAGTAAGATGACTGGTGAAGGCAATAGCAAACCACTCCATACAACTAAGTCTGTTTAGTAAACACTGCAATGTAACATCATCCCCATGCGTCAGTAATGACTCTGTGCTTTGCATAGGGGAACGGCTTAAACCATTTCTAAAATATGCATTTCTTTTCCAATTGTGGACCATTTGAAAGGGTCAGTCTATCTTTCTCTACAAGATAAACCTGCATCAAACACAGGCCTGCAAACATTTTTCCGCCTTAAACATTAGATCTATTCCTGGGTATATTTTGGGTGCCAAGTCCAAAAAATGGCATCAGTTTTGCTCTGTCATTAGGGATGTTTGAAAACAGTGTTATTTGTTTCATAGATTTTGTTATCCAAAGGCAAGAAAGCAGCTTTATGCGTTTTTATTCTAAGTTATCATAACTCTTATTTTTAAAATATTATTTTTAAAATATTAAAGTATACTAGGTAGGTGATATAGTGTCAGCAGATGTAGCCACAAAATTATTTCTAATTGAAGAAGTAATCTATTTTTAATATTTGGAAAATTCTTAAACATCAAATTTAGGTGTTTTGAGCATCTGCCTTGGCAGAGGAAAGGCAGGGTATAAATCTCTTAAATAATAATAACGTTTTCACTCCCAAAACGTGGCGTTTTGAGTTTTAACAAAAATAAACACCCCTACCATGGGGCAGTCTTCCTCACAAGGAAGCTGTTAGAACCATTCGCTAACAAGGCTTTGCCGTATCTCTGAAAGAAGGCATGATACAGCAATTTTTGGAATCAGCGCAACAAATTCAAATAAAACCACCATTGATTTTGAAAACAATTTTTTTTCTGATCCTCAGTTTTGCAGGCCTAGGGAATTGTTGGTATGAGGTACAAGCAAACAGCAGCTTTGAATAGGTCATTTATCAGTTTGGCAACTTCTCCCATTTTATAGGAAAAGCAGTCCCTATAACACCCTTACTTCCATCAAAGCAAACCTTACTCAGCACTTCTAAAAGCCTATCTGAGGTACAATGCACCAACAGCCATTAACCCCCTCCAGGTATCTCAATGTCTCCTCCAGAGCCATTAACACATCACCCTACGGTTTCTATGGCTTCCTAGCAGGGTTGAAAATACATAACCAGGGTATGCTTCTATGCTTTTCACGGCAGCATGATTTGCAGAAATCAGCACATAAAGCATCTTCAAAGCATGGTGCATTGACTAATTCCCACACATCAAGCTACTGTTCAAGCTATAGAAACATGGAACACCACACCAAACTGGAAATTCCACCCCAGAGTTGAACAGTCAAGCCAAGTGCATACCAAGTCCTTTATGACAAATAAAGTCCACTAAATAAATAAATAAATTTGCTTAATCAAGCTCCACCCATCAATAGGTGGTTTTAACATCTTGATTGTGTGTGTGGGGGGGGGGAATAGTGGTGAATCAATTTTTTATGAGGGTTGGTTTAAAATGTGTTCTTTGGAAAAATTTGGCAGGAAAAGCTCAGAAATCAGGTCTGGTACACCCATGCAGCAGAATGATTATCTTCGTGTGAGGAGAAAACAACCCTACCTTCCATTCTTTTGCTCATTTTTTACCTATTCACAACCAACAACTTTTATAGCATCAGCTCCATTTTTCCCCTTTAAAGCTTCAGTTCCCAAATTTACTGTGGTTGCAGAGCTCTTCTTTTGCAGTGGCTTCTTCTTTCAAGCTCTCCCAGGGACTGCCATCTTTTGAAATTAAGTCATTCAAGAGCACAATATCTATATTCTCTTATCTTTGCTCCTTTGAGAAAGGCGTTTACTGAACTGCGCTTTCAAATCATGCCAACTGCTGTTTTATATGGCAGATATCTGTCCATTCCCAGGCATTTAAGATCCTGCATTTGTGGAATAGGACAGATTGAGGACATTACGCATTATCTGCTTTTTTGCCAGCTTTATCAAAATCCTAGGGAAAAATTTCTGAAGCCTATTTTGGATACCCTACAAGGGGAGAGTTCCCTACTGAAACTGTGCTGGCTACTTTCTGATTGGGATCCTTCAATCACTTATAGAACAGCGCTATTTGCCAAAGCAGTCAGAACTATTCGGGCTAACCATTGGGGGAAATTGCTGTAGACTGCCAAGGAGATTCCCTAATATGAAGGGTGTTTGTGCATACCTGTGTTTGTTTTATATTATTTTGTTTTATCTGAATTTTATTGCCCTTAGTACTTGAATCCGAACCTGGACTTTGTATTTTAATTATGATTGTGATGGCTTTTAGCTAATACAATAAACAATTTTGATTGAACAGGGACTGCCATCTTGGATTGCATGAGGTCTTGCTCAATCTAAGATGGCAGCCAGGCCTGGTCCCCAGTTGTTCATGACACAGCACCCAAGAGAACTGGATAGATAAGAAGAAGAGGATAACAGGGACAGCCTGTGGCACCCCTGTGAGTTTGCAGCAGTGACCTCAGGGCCCAATCCCATCCAGTTTTTCAGTGTCCATGAAACCGTGGCAACGAGATGCACACTGCATCCTGCAGTGGGGGGGAGACAGTCTTGGAGGCCTCCTCATGGGAAAAGAAGTTTTGTTCCTTTGCCTGCAGGCTGCATTGAAACTGTTCTGGCATTGGAAAGTTGGATCAGATTGGGCCCTCAGGCTCTGCAGTACACAGGCCGGAACCACTGCTTTAAAGGGTTTCTTCATAATGAATGAATGAATGAATGAATGAATGAATGAATGAATGAATTTCATTCATTCATTCATTCATTCATTCATTCATTCATTCATGTGATCCTAGCCAATCCAATACGGAGCATGGTGCAAGCACATGGCCAATCAGTTGTGGCTATGCAACAATGTCACCAAGGACAAAAGGGAGGGGGGTCTCAAAGTTTGTGCTGTTAGCGGTCGATAAGCAAAACCATTGTACGGAATAGTGTGTTAAGGTTCTGCTGGTATGGTGGAAACGAGTTGTGCTATGCAAATTTAAGTGCAGCTTCGTTAGCTAACCAACTGAATTCTTGGCTGAGTAGTTAATTTTCCAAATCTTGAAATAACCAATAAGCCATTTCAAGTGAGGTTTTTGTTATGTTATTTAATTCATCTTTTCTGTTTCACTGATTATGTTGATTTTTCTAGGTCCAATTTGTCTTCTTTGTTTGGCTGTTTACAGAGTCAAATCAAATATAAAATTTGTCCTATTATTTGACACAGCTGTAAGGAACTGTCTTGCTTTACCAGCAATTTTTTGCTGAGGTGATGTTATGATGTATGCCAATTTAAGGTTATTCTATTCATTGAGAACAAACAAAAGTCCTCCTGTTGAAGGAAAGGAACACATCCTCATTGCTCCGATTTGAAGCAGACTTCAACATCATCAGCATTTACTGAGCCACTTGATGAAAACCTTTGTGAAACATAAATGGGGAGGGGAGAGTACAAGGAGACAGGACCATCCCACAAAAAATAGAGGTCACACAATCTAGTATGCCCTGAGGACACATAAAATCAACACAACACAGCAAGAGAGTTTTGGTTTTGGTTTTCTTGCATTTTGGTTTTTTGCAACAACCAGTTATGTTTTACACCAGATTTCCTACAGGTAAGGCAGACCAGAAGCACAACAAACAAATGCTAAAGCACCCCAAGTTAAGAACACAATTGCACTTACCATTTCTTCAATGTAGGGGAAAAGCATGTCTCCAAAACATTCTGTTGATTCTATGGGGAGCTGAGCTGGTAGGTTATCAATGGAACACATCAAAATCCCAGACCCCTCCACACTAGAAGAGAGAGCAGTTTAGTAACATTTCATAAATACTTGGTCAGCCCTTGACTTTATTTATCACAGTTGACTGACTTTTGTCTGACTGAAGTAACTCTTTTTTCAACTGAGCTCTTACCCCAAAAGTACCAAGAAGGCTCTCACCTGTCATGAATAATATGCTGATCAGCATCATACATGCAGAAGGGACTGTCAATGGTTGTACATTCCGTCATAAATTCTATAGAGCCTCCTGTGTCTGCCGAGATGTCACATATTGCAACAAGTCTAGAAAAGTTGGTTTTTAAAATAAATATCCATATTGAAGAAACTTTCAATTTATTTATTTAAAAAAAAAAAACCCTGGAGATATGCCTTCCAAACACATTGTCACCAGGGTCAGAAAAATCAATAGCTAGATAAGTCAAACCACTAAGGCAGTGATTTTCAAACTGGAGCATTGTGACACCCCAGCCTGAAGAGCCCTACCAATTTCCCCTTATGAGGTGGGGGAATCACGCTGACACGATCGCTACGATGGCATCACTTCTGACCACATATTGGGACTGTGGGGGGGGACGACTTACCAGTGCCTGCCCCAGCATCCAGGAGCACTGTGGACGCCTCTGCAGGGCTCCCAGCACATTAGAAAAGTAAAAAAAAAATGACAACCCACTTCCGGCTTTGCAATCACAACCAGGAAGTGAGTCGCAATCATTTAAGCAAACCTTTGCTGCTGGATCCCAACCTCCTGTGTCAGGCTGCTCAGCCCCAGGGGCGGATCTATTTGAAAGCGCGAACATGGCGCCCAATGAAAATGCGCCCCTAGGGGCACGCAATGTCATGACGTCACATCGTGTCGCAGTGCCCCGCCACTTCTAAGAGGCGTGTTCTGTTCGCTGCCGCCGGCCCTTTAAGGCCAGCAGCAGCGAACAGAACACAGCCAGGGCGCCACGTTCTGTTCACTGCCGTTGGCCTTAAAGGGCCGGTGGCAGCGAACAAAACGCAGCGCCCCAGCTCCGTTCTGTTTGCTCCTGCCGGCTCTTTAAGGCCGGCACGAGCGAACAGAAAGAACAGGGGGGGCGCGGCGGCGTGCAATGTTGTGGGGGCGGCGCCCCCCCTGAAGAATGGTGCCCATGGCTCGTGCCATGGGCTGCCACAGGTTATTTTCGCCTCTGCTCAGCCCAACACTGAGGCCCTCGCCTCTGTGCCGACAAAATAGCAGAGCCTCCCGTGGAGCCTTCCACGGTGGCCTGGCTGCCGTAGGATGCAGCAGTAGCCACGTCTAGCATTGCTCATACTGGTGGCCAGACAGCTCAGGATTGGGCTGTAAGAAGGTCAAGAATTTTATTTCGAACACAGACTCATCAACATGCCGAAACTAAAGTTCCCAGTGTTCTTTGGAAAAATTTGGCAGGAAAAGCTCAGAAGTCAGGTCTAGTACACCATGCGGCAAAATGTGGTGGTACAGTGCCAAGGCGGCAGAATGGACTATACCACTTCAGGAGAGTCACATTTTCAAATGCCCTCCATGGGGGAAAAAAACCCTGCAAGTATGAAACTAACATAACAAAGGAATGGACTGGTTAGAACAGTGATGGTGAACCTATGACACATGTGTCAAAGGTGACACACCAGTATTCACCAACTCCTGACAAAAACTGAGTTTTATTTTACTCATTTTTGCAATTATTTGATGTTTCTTTATAATTGCATAGAATTATAATCATAATACATAGCACCACACATGATTGGACTGTATGTTTTGTTTAAATAAATGAATATAAAGAACTGCTTCTCTTTTGTTTGGGAGGGGTTGACACACTAGCAGAGTCAAGTTAAGCATTTTCTGAAGTTGTGACACACTGAGCCCACGAGGTTTGCCATCACTGGGTTAGAACCTTTCTCCCCATTTTTATATCTCCAAGGAGTTTTTTTCAAAATACAAACATCCAAAAGGAGCATCTCCCACCAGAGGCGTTTCTACAGGGATGGCAAAGCTCTAAGTTTTGCAAGAAGCCTTACCCTGTCGTGTAAATCCCTCCTCTCCCTTGCTGCTGTAGCCAGTAAGCAACCCAAGACGTTGCTGTTCCCTGTGAGGATTGGCTAAAACGGTGCAGGAGAGGAGTGATTTCCACTACAAGGTAAGGCTTCTTGCAAAACTTAGAGCTTTGCCATCCCTGTAGAAACACCACTGTCTCCCACCTACAGTCTAAATTGGGGCAGTCAATTTCTCCTATCTCAGCAGTCTCCTACATGCATAGACCTCCTGTTGTGTGGCAGAGCCCTAGAAGGAATTAAATCTAGAACCACATGCACAGAGGGTACTTGATAAATGCACATACGTTTGTAAGTAGGCTGTACATATTTTATGATTCCTAGAGACAGGAATAGAGAAACAGCCTAACATAAAAGAGATTCATGTCCTTCTCCTGAAGACACACTTATACATTAGCAGATGTAGCTGATGTTCCTTCTGAATTAACCGGTGGGGGACAATTCTCACTCACTCAGACACACCCAAAGAAACTTGCATTTCAATTCTTACTTATGTGGCAATTCAGGACAGCCCTCAGTAGCAGCAGCAGAAGGTCTGAGCGGAGTCAGAAGTCTCTGTGCATCCTGTCTACTTAACAGACGCGGAGTATGCTGTTCCCAGTAGATTCCGTTCACTACACACGTAGCGTAAGGTGCAATCTGTAAATACAACCGTGAATTCCTTATGCTCTATAATTAGGAATTCCTTCATCTACAGCTATGCAATTCAACAAGCAAACAGAGTGGGAAATGCTGCAATACTTTTTTTTGTATTTACATTTTGTTGCATTTGTCCATTCTGGAACTCAGGGTGGTTTACTAACCACCCCTCGGTTTTGCTTAGTTCAAGCAGGTTGGCTGTACGCATGCCCTCGGACTATACTCTGGGACCTGCAATATTTGCTGTCCACAGTGTGCCTTGCATTCATCTGCTCCTAGGACGTCAAACACCTAGGATCAGTGCTTCCCAAACTGATGGGTCATGACCCACCAGGGCATTCCCCTTCTATGGGTGGGCCTGCTCCGAAAGCAGCTACAGTGCTGCAGGTATCTCAGCGCTGCTGTTGCTGTGGGGCTTTTTGTTACTTACCTGGGCATCAGCACTAGGCTCCTGCAGCTTTCTGGAGGCTCACAGCTCCCTTTGATCAAGAGACGGGCTGAAAAAGCCCTTATCGCCAATCTAAAGGTACTTCCGGCTTTGGGGAAAAACAGGCAGTAGCTTTAGATTGGAGATAAGGGTTTTTTACAGCAGCTACATGCAGGAGGTCAACATGCCCCCCCTCCCGGGGTAACTAAAAAAGGCCCTTGATGGCAGCAGCATTGCTATCTCTGCAGCACCCATACGAACACTTACCTGATTCCCAACTCTTCTGTAGGAGTTTGGGAACCACTGGGCTAAATAATAATAATAATAATAATAATAATAATAATAATAATAATAATAA
>JAJKFI010000099.1:100082-139158 GCA_029204185.1 Lerista edwardsae | reverse complement strand
TAATAATAATAATAATAATAATAATAATAATAATAATAATAATAATACTTGGATTTATATACCACCTTTCTTAGGTCACCAGATTTCTCTAATGACTATAACTCAAGGCGGTTTACATGGGCAGACTTTATTCAGAAACCCGAAGGTTTTTACAATTTATACAGAAATGTTCTATCTTTCAAGAACTACACACATACAGATGGATCTTTCTGGATTTAGTCCTTCTTTCTGGCCACCCGTTTGTCTTCTTGCTGGCTGATAAATGGCTTCCCTGCTCCCACCAGAGAAGCGGCTGAACTTCGGCACAACTCCCCCTCACACAAGGCAGCCGAAGCTCAGCTGTTAATCAGCCGCAATTAACGAGGTCTGCCGCTCACAGAGACTTCCGGCTGTCCCAAACTGGCGACCTTCAGATCTTCAGCTCTTATCTTCAGGCAAACGGAGGCTTTAACCCTCTCGACTAAATCTTCTGCCTAGATAATCAGTTTAATTTTTAAAAAAACTAGGATTGTTCACCTAGTGTACAGTGACAAGAAAAAGGGCAACATGGAACTGTAGTCCTAGCAGCCACCCAGTCTAGTTTTTTCTCAAGCCTAGTCCAAAGAGGAGGATTAAATCAGTATGCAAGAAGGAGCTGCAGGTAGCAAGAACTGACTATCACCTAGCCCAATCCCTGGTCAATACAAATCATTCTTCAAAATAACCTAGTGGACAGAGAGGGAGCATCCCAATGCCTGGACAACTAGATGTTGACAAACTGGGATAACATCAGAAACAACTGGGTAATTCGTATCATTGAGGACTGGATAACTGTGGAGAAAGTCCACACTGAAGTATCGGAAGCATTTTGGAACCCATCTGCAAGGGTAAGACATCATGCTCACATCAGTGTTAAAACGAGAGGTGTAAAGTTCTGGATGCTTGTCGTATTCCACAGGGTCATAAACCCCATCGGTCTTCCTCACAAGGTGATGGTGACGACTCAGCACAGTCCCATACACTTTTCTGAGGTCTGCGGAAAAAGCACAGCAAGCTCAAGAACAAAACCAAACACTGCAAAGATGGTTTCAAACAGCAGTGGTTCCAAACTGGTGGGTCACAACCCACCAGACAGGGAAGCACATGTCCCTGTCCCTTTAAGGGATGGGGAGAAGGGAAAGGGCAGCAATGCAATCCCAAGAATCACACTGCTGCAGGGGCAGAGGGTCTTTTTTCCTATTTACCTCTGCCAGTGCCAACTTCAGAGCCCACAGATGCCTCCGCAAAGCTTCCCAAGCCTCAAGAACGGTTTGAAACCAGTTCAATTGAAATCAGAAAGTGATTTTCTATTTATTTATTTATTTATTTATTTATAAATAATAATAATACTTGGATTTATATACCGCCTTTCTTAGGTCACCAGATTTCTCTAATGACTATACTCAAGGCGGTTTACATGGGCAGACTTTATTCAGAAACCCGAAGGTTTTTACAATTTATACAGAAATGTCCTATCTTTCAAGAACTACACACATACAGATGGATCTTTCTGGATTTAGTCCTTCTTTCTGGCCACCTGTTTGTCTTCTTGCTGGCTGATAAACGGCTTCCCTGCTCCCACCAGAGAAGCGGCTGAACTTCGGCACAACTCCCCCTCACACAAGGCAGCTGAAGCTCAGCTGTTAATCAGCCGCAATTAAGGAGGTCTGCCGCTCACAGAGACTTCCGGCTGTCCCGAACTGGCGACCTTCAGATCTTCAGTTCTTATCTTCAGGCAAACGGAGGCATTAACCCTCTCGACTAAATCTTCTAAATAGATATTTATTTATCTATTTCTGTTCAGGAGGCTTGGGCAGCCCTGCAGAGGCATAGGTGGGGCTCCCCACACATCCAGGAGGCTTGCAGAGGCACGTATAAAAAAAAAAAACCTCTGGCCCTGCAGCAGCGCAATACTGGGGTTTGCATTGCTGCCATAGCCCTTCCCCCGCACACACTTGCAGTGCTCCCAACTCCCTTGTAGGAGCCTGGGAAGCACTGTTCTAAAGCATACCATTATCTAAATAGTACCTCCGGTTCTAGAGACCTCCTTCAACTCATGGGGCTCGACAAATTCGCAAGGGAGTGCATTAAACATTTCTTGGGCCCCCTGCAGATAAAAACACGATCACGAGTTAAGTTAGGTGTACCAAATAATAAAGGCATTGGGCAGTCATGGAAATAACAGTTCTGCTGTGATAAGGCCTCAGCCCCCGAGGGAGATTATGGTACTATTGAAGTTAAATTTAGACCAGAGAGAACTAGCCTAAATTCAAATCCTTATACAGCAGGCCCTTAGAATCCACAGGGGAACGGTTCCAGGACTCCCTGTTGATACTGAATTCCACAGATAATGACATCCACAGGGCTGGCCGTGATGGCAAACCAGAAGCGCTTTTCAGAAGCATCCAAGAGGACTTCTGAGGCGCAGGGAGGTCATGCATCCCTGCATCTCAGAAGACCTCCCAAACACAACTGGAACATACAGTCAATCCTAATTATCCGCTAGGGTTTGATACCTTGAAACCCTTGCGGAAAGCACATTCACAGATAACGAAACATTGATCCTATGAGATTAGGTGTAAGGGGCATCGTATCTGCCCTCAGGGGAATCCAGCAGAGTGCAGCAGGAAGTGACAGAAGATCTCTGAATGCTGCAAAGACCTTCCATAGGCTGCAGGGATCTTCAGAATGGCACCTGCGACCAGCATGGACCCCTCAAACATGGCCGGTGGATGCTCCTAATGGCCATTTTAAAGGGGACCAGTCACAGGTGCCATTCTGAAGATCCCAACCTGTATGTACTAATTAGCCTGAGATGTACAATGTTATACTATCCAAATAAAGAACTCCTTACCTTAGACACATTACCGGTACCTGTAAACACAAACGTTATGGGTCCAATGGACTTGGGCATCAAGCCTAGCGAGATTTCATAGCCAGCATCCCGAACTGCCTGCACAGCCTGGCTGCTGTTTCTGTAGTTATGGGCCATGCCGATGTGCTAGAACCAGAGAGAACCAAAACAAGAGCGTCAACAGGCATTTTGGGCAGACGGATGAAACACTGATCGCCATCTTGTACGCAGCCTTACCATGAAAGGGGTATGATGTCCCAGAGCAAGAAACCGCAATCCCATTCCATGTAAAATATTGATCATACCTAGGTCAGAATGACAGTTCCAGACTATTATGACTCTTAGAAAGAAGTAGTCGGGTGACAAAAATACTAAAACTAAAAAAGTGGCACAGAATCATAGCACCGCAAGGGGCCCAGGGTCCAATCCAGCGATGGGATTAACAAACAAGCTGGGGGAACGCTGGGCGGGACGTACGCGGAACTCCCATGTGATTGGCTGCCCGTCAGTTCTGCCCCACCGCCTTCCCCGCCACCACGCGGACCGCCCAGGCCTCAGAGGGGGTGCCTGCTTGCCTGGGGGCCCCCCCGGGTGCCCGGGCACGCAGCAGTGGGGCGTGCCAACCGGGGGCAGCGGGCCCAGCCTGCGCGGCCGGCGAAGGGGCAGAACAGACAGGCTGCCAATCGCGCAGGCTGCCAATCACGGGCTGCCAATTACGAGTACGTCCTGCCCAGCGTTCCCCCAGGTCGTTTGTTAATCCCATCGCTGGTCCAATCCTATCCAACTTTCCAGTGTTGATACAGCCATGCCAATTGGAGTGGGCACAGCGTTCTTTGATGAAGGGGCAGTCACAGAGGCCTCCTCAACAGCAGCATTGCAGATGCATCAGTGCTGGAAAGTTGAATTCCAAAAGCTACATAGCTCAACAGCCTGGGCGAGGTGGATCGTTCACCGGCAACCAACACATCCAAGCCAAAACAATATGGAACAGTCTCTTTAAGCAACAGATGCACAGAGGATCCCCATTTTCTTGTCTCCCCAACTCCATTGGTACATGTCATTTAAAGAACGAGCAAAATGCTCAAGACTGGCACTGGATAGGGAAAACAACTCCAGATGACCTTGGTGACCAAGTCAAGCCACATATTACAGAGGTAGGGAAAGTTACTCTGTTTCCCCCAAATTCATAGGCAGACAAAATAAAATTTTTCTTTGAAAACAATACAGAGAGAGAGAGAATTTAGATACCTGCAACACCAGCCCATTTTCCAAAGGCAACAACTCTCACTCCTCTGTGATCCACCATTTTCTCATAATCTATCAATCGAATGCCCTAAAAGTACAAACACAGTGTGCGTGTATATACGTTCATCTTTGTGAACTTTGTGTTGAAAAGCGGTATATAAGACTAGTGATTGATATTGATTGATTCATTTCAGTATATTAGAAATACAATGCTCACAACAACCCTCCCATCACCTAAACAGACTGATGCATGCAACGGAAATGAAATACATAAATCCTCATTATCTGCTGACTCCAATCCTGCGGATTCTAAGGGCACAGCTCCAGTGGCATTGAAAGGGTTAGAGGCCCCAAAACCCGTGGATTTTGACATCTACGGGGGTTCTGGGAACAGAAGCATCACTGATAATAAGGGCCTACGATATCTATATCCTCCTGAGTGACAACAACCTGGTAGAAAGAAGTCTTAGCTAGGAGCAGGGGTATGTCCTCACAATTCAAATTCTCTGTCCTTGCAATTATCTGGGAAGAGGGACGCCATTTGGGGGCATCAGCAGCTTGTGGCTAAGGAAGCCCAGACCCCACTTAAAGGACATAATGCTCTGCAGGAACCTAACCCCAGTCTCCCCATGGGATCAATGATTCTGTAACCATGGTTTCCATTACTGCAGAGTTTTCTTCAGGGTTAGTTAGTTAACCTGCTTCCTGTTAGTTAGCCTCTTGCATGCAGGCTGATTGCCTCTTCAGTTAAGCAGGACTGATAAACAAGGAACACTCACACTTCATGCGCTTCTACAATAAAAGTAATGAGAGCTGTGGGAGGGGGGAACTGATCTGCTGAAAACTGAACCCTCCTACAAGGGATTTGGGAACACGGTTAAGTGTGTGCAGGGAAAGGGCTATGTCAGCAATGCGATCCCCAGATATACAGAGGCCTCCTTGAATAAGGGCACAATCCAGAAAAAGCTATGCACCTTAAACCCCAATTGATTTATGGAATGTCCTCCTATCATTGTCCTTCAATGTCTTTGCACCAAGATCAATAGGATGCAAAAGTGTTTTAATACTAGCCCAATTTTTTGAATTATGGTGTTGGAGAAGATTCTTGAGAGTCCCCTGGACTGCAAGGAGATCCAATCAGTCAATCAAGTCAAGGAAGTCAAGCCTGATTGCTCCCTGGAAGGACAAATCCTGAAGCTGAAGCTCAAAGACTTTGGCCACCTCATGAGAAGAGAGGACTCTTTAGAAAAGACCCTCATGCTGGGAAAGATGGAAGGCCAAAGGAGAAGGGGGCGGCAGAGGATGAGATGGTTAGATAGTGTCACCGAAGCGATGAACATGAAATTGGGCGAACTCCGGCAGCTAGTGGAGGACAGGGAGGCCTGGTGTGCTGTGGTCCAGGGGGCCGTGAAGAGTCGGACACGACTTAGCAACCAAACAACAACAAGAGCCCAATTAAGTGTTTTGCTTGTTTCATGACTCTGTTATGGATCACTATTGCCACAGACTGACTTGCATCCTGTTGACCTTGCATTTCACAGTGCTATTTTAGAGCAGTACCTGTTTTTATCAAGTACAAGAACTACCTTGCTTAGGATCTCATCCAACAAGGACATGTTTGCCTCTTGGGCTTTAATCGTATGTGAGAAGAATGCATAGTTCTTGTTGGGGATTAGTTTATTCTCCGGTGGTCTCTTCACACCCACAATTAGACAGGCTGCTGAAATATCTTCCTGTATAATGCCACCAGCTTTGACATAGTCCTGTAAATAAGAGTATTGAAGATAAAAGGACATCACAAGCTGCACTGAACAAAGGCAAATAGCATTTAGATAGTCCTGTAAACACTATTCAGAAAGGTGTGCCCTGTTTTGTACTGGAGATATACTCTGGGGCAGTGGTTCTCAAACGTTTTAAACCAGGACCCACTTTTTAGAATTGCACTCATGTTGGGACCCACTGGATGTGATGTCATGGACCTGGAAGTTATATCATAGCCGGAAGTGACATAATCAAGTAGGGTGGTGTTTTTTGTACCATGAATTTCTGTACCTGCGGAATTTGGTGCCCGCTGCTGGAGGTCTGCTGGAATAATAAAAGGTCTTTACAGCATTTAAAAGACCTCAATATCTGCGCCATTCAGACCTCCCATGAGTGGAAATTTCACAATCTGGGTGCCGCTATTGAAACAGCCTGGATGGACACCAGAGGGCATAGTCAGCTAATGCTATCTAATTTCACCCCATCTCATGCATGCCCTGCCTTAGGTGCTGTAACAACACTTGAGTAGGACAATTACATTATAAAACAGATTAGAGCCCAATCCTATGCATGTCCACTCAGAAGCAAGTCCCATTATAATCAGTAGGGCTTACTCCCTGGTAAATGTGGATAGTATTGCAGCCTTAAGGATAAATCCTAAACTGAGTTAGGCTGGCATAAGCTAAGGCAGTGAAGTTTGGCCAGCACAAGGGACACCATAAAGTGTGTTTGGACCACTCTTGGAGTCAAAAGAGGCCAGCCCACAGACGTGAGCCATCCTCTCCGACTCTGAGAGTGGATCTAGCATGTTTTATGGTGGCCCTTATGCTGGCCAAACTTTGCTGGCTTAGCTTATGCCAGCCTAACTTCAGTTTAGGATTGCACTCTTAGTCTTTTCATATTACAAGAGAGACAAGTCTTTTCATCTTTACAAGAGTAAAGATCTGGCAGAATAGCAAAGCCCCTGCGAGCTGCAATATGGGTCTTTTGTGGCTTCCCGGGGGGGGGGGGACACGTAGCATGTCCAAGGATGTAAAACACAAGGACTGCGGGGTGGATGTGGCTCCTGAAAGCAATTTCTTCAGCCCTCCATGATAATTGGGCTCTCTCATACCTCGAAATTATGAACAAGATTTGCACATTTTTCTCTTCTCTCATATGCAGCTAATTAGAACAAAGTATTTCTGGACATCATCTTCTTAATGATGTCACTTTCTGCTTGATGATGTCACTTCCTGCTTTCAGCAGGTGCCATGAATGCTATTCATGGCACAATACAGGAGACAAGTTTGACATCGTAATCCAGCCTTTTCCTCCTGTCTTCAGAGCATCCACTTTCAAAACTGCTGCTGCTTGCTTATACGAACTTTTCCAGCAGCTTGCTCTTATCTCTCCTTCCCTAAGCCCTCCTATCTGCCCTGCCCCTCTCGAGGACCAAAGCAGGGATTCCTTTGCCCACTCTGTGCCTTTGTGCCATTCAAATGGCTTGTGCAGCTACAGCAGTGGTTCTCAAATGTTTTAACATCAGGACCCACTTTTTAAAATGACAATCTGTCCGGGTCCCACCAGAAGTGATGTCATGGCTGGAAGTGTCATCATTGTGACACCAGAGCCTGCTACTTTCCTGAGAATGCAGCAATAAATTGGGTTATCTCTCAGGCATTTTCCAATACCAAAATGAATCAGAAAGGAAGAAAAGCCTATTTACAACCTTGAAACAAGCAAAATAACCACACAGCCCACCTCTTCCCATTTTTTTCAACGATGGCTGTCCTGTGCCACCTGACCCAACTTAAACTGGCTCCTGATCCAGTTTAAGAAACACTGAACTACACTATTGATTGCAACAGGCTTTACACCCAGTCATAAGCTTGTCGCATATAGATGGCCTCATCTCTGTCTCATCAATTGATTTAGATATGCAAGTCAAATACATAGCAAAATGCACATTGTAACTTACTTTTTCATGGATGGCCCTTCGATTGGATGGCTGCACCAGAACTTTGTATCCCAGGTGGGTTAACTGCTTGACATGCCGCGGGGCCAGAGGTGCTCGTCTCTCCCAAGCATTAACGTCCTCCCTCCTGATGGCCAGGACAGACTTATGATACCATCGCCGCCTGGAGAGATGGCTCTCCAACCTACAGCCTGTGCGTTTGAATGCCTGAAGCATGACTAAACCTGACAGCAGCAAAGACAAAGTAATAAGCCAATAATACAACATAAAGGTGCTTCGGAACTGCTATGATTGTGCCAAGCAAGGTCTGCCCTCCTGAGAAATCTGCTGTAAATATCTATCGTCAGTTCTGTTTAACATAATCAGCAGTGCAAAAAACCATCATAGCCTATACATTTCCAACTAATTGTGGTAATATTGTCCAGCACCACCCCAAACCAAGAAAGGCATTTCTTTTGCCTTTCTTAGTAAATGAGACCACGAAAAATAATCATCACAATCAAGTGACATGTCAAAAGTCACATTTGCCCCTCAAATATGAGTGTCTTGGCTGGAAATTAATCTAATCCCAGAATAATGCCAAATAGTATCATACTTGTTGCAGGAAGAATCAGAACAGTTGACCAGAGCAGCAAGTTAAGTCAAACAATCCATCTATCAGAAACTCAGAAATCAGAGTGTATTCGCAAGATCATTTCTTTAAGCCCCTCCCCCTCAGGTATACCAGGTATCTCACAAAAGACATTCATGTAGCGCTGGACTGCATGAAAGAACTGACCAATCAGGTGTCAGCTTACATCATCCAATGCTTGTTGGATATTTCCCATAATTCAACTCCAGGCAGATCTCCGCCTTGGTGGGATGCAGTACATAAGTGAAAACCCAGATAAAAATCAGCAAATAAATACACCTATATTCAACTTCCCCCCTTCGTCATTTTGTCCTGCTCCTGTCCTTTGAAGAAATCTTCTTCCTTCCACGTTTTATGGATGAATTTCTCACCACCACCACCACCACCACCAGAGAGGAAGACAGACTGAAGCTGCCATCCTAGGAATGCTGACTTGAGAGTAAGAGCCACTGAACACAGCAGGGCTTACTTCCAAGTAAATATGAATTGTACTGAGGGAGTTTCTAGGAAGAGATCCTAGAACTGAAAAAAAGTGGATTAGCATCTCTGGGCATGAGCAGAGTTGTGCCTTTCCTATATGAAATGCCTGAAATGCCAATAAAGGTTTTGTGTCTCTAGGAAGAGCCTCTTAACATATAGATAGAAGCACACAGGCCTTGCAGTAAGCACAGGACACTTCCCTATGCACACAAAGGCTCATAAAATTTAACATGATGTTTTTATCCTGCCCTTACCTGGAGACTACTTCCAAGTAAATCCACGCAAGTGCAAGTTCATTATGTTATATTGTTTTTAATCATTTTTTTTTTGCATGTGTTAGCCAGCTAGATACAGATACAGTTGAGTATCCCTTCTCCAGACTGCTTGGGACAGGAAGTTGTCTGGATTTTAGATTTGTCTAAATTTCAGAATAATTGCATAAATATAATGAGAAATGTTTCCCCTTGCTCTTTTCTGTTACCCATTTGGGCATCTGCTGGCTTCTTTAACAGTTTTCAACAATGGCACACACTGAACAAAGCAGAAATTAGAATTTCCAGCCTGTACGTAGGAATGAGCACAAGACTTTCTAACGTTCAGAATGCAGAAAAATTTTTTTTTAAAAAAACCTCTTCAACAGAAATGGAATAGTTTGGATTTTGGATGTCTGGGTAAGGGATCAGCTAATTATGAATTTTGGATAAAGCAGGCTGCTTTATTTATTAAAATATTATTTATTTTTAATAAAAATTTATTTACAAGTGTGTGCGGGGAGAGAGAGAGAAAGAAGAAACACAACAGGAAGTGACATCACAGTTGCATTTTCATTTTCCCTGGTTTTTTGGCTATAACTTTTGATAGAGTAAAGATATTACACACTGGTGTTTTTCTCATTGCATTCTGCATTGAATTCCACATTGAACGGTAAATAGCATGTTGGTATTATTCATACCTACCAGAGTTTTCACAATTTTGGCCACTAATGGCAAGCTCAGCTTGTTGTCCCCCTAAAGTTTGTTGCCCGGTGCAACTGCACCCCCTGCAATTCTAATTCTTTAGCCACGCCCCTGCAAGGGAGAGGAGCAATTTACACAGGTAAGACTCCTTGCAAAACTTAGCATCCCACCCCACCCCCCACAGGAATGCTACTACGACACACTCCTAGGCACATCTCCTCTGAAGTAGGCCCCTTGGGGTTAAATTGGGCTTACTCCCGGGAAAGTGTGCATGGGATTGCAGCCCAACTAGCATAGTGCCAGTTGTGGTTTTACCAGCACGTTGCAGGGGTGTTTTTTTTTGGGGGGGGGAGGAAGAAAGTGAGGAAAAAGTCCATGTCATCGCCTCAAGTGGGAGGCTGGTGTGTGCAGAGAGGGGAGACTGGCTTGAAGCGCAGGGTTGGTCTTTCTGGGGAGCCCCCCCAAGAACCATGTCAAGCGTCCTTCTAGAAGCAGCTGGGGTGATGCGTTCCTACCCACGCACCCCTTTAAACAGGCGAGGGTTCCCCACAGGCAGCGCTGAACTCTCCCCAAAGCGGGCGACTGGGCCGGTTCTAAGCGGGTCTCTGCGCCGGGACCCGCGCGCGCGCCAGGCAGCCAGCCAACCAGGTGCGGCGCGCGCCCCAAAAGAGGCTGAGGCGCGCGGCTGAGCGGGGGACAGCCGCCCAAGAGCCGCCCTGGCTTCCCCCGCGTGCCTCGCGGCTGCGCAAAATTCGCCCACGAGGTCGCCATGCCCAGCCCAGAGGCCTCGGTGCCCAGCTGGCAGCAGCCTGCGCCCACGGCACGTGCGGGGGTGCCGCTAGAGCGCGCAGGACCGCTCCCTGACCTCTCCGACGCCGGCTGCAACCCCTCGCTTACCTTTAAAGGGCACGGTGGTCGGGGAGCCGCGCGCTTTCCCCAGCAGGGCTGAGCTTACGCAAGAGCAGCGGGCCGCCCATCAAGCCGCACTATTTACGGAAAGGAGGCGAGCAAGCGGGCCTCCCCCCCCCCCGCAGCCAATCCCGAGCCACCTCGTGGGTACGGCCTCCTTCCCCTTCCGCCCGCCTTGAGAGGTCACAGCGCCGGCGAGCCCCTTCCCCGCCCTCTGCTCGCCCTAACTGGGGAGCCTGGCGCGGAGGCGGGACGATGGGCTGAGAAAAGGTTTCCGAAGGGACCGCGGTGTGTTCGTAGCCTCTGCTTAAAGGGAAAGTAGCTTCAATCTGGCATAGCCTGGAGCAAAACTTAGAATCCTAGAACCATCGAGTTGGAGGCACCCGCAAGGTCATCTAGTCCAACCTCTACTTGTAGCTAGAAATCCTTCTAGACGTAGAGTGTGTTCAACAGGCATCTGTCCAGCCTCTGCCTGAAGATCTCCAGTGAGGGAGAATCCATCACCTCCCTCGCAATTTTTTCCTTTGCCAAACCTCCCCAAACCAACAAGAATTTCTTCCCAGTGTCCAACCGGAATCTCCTCTCTTGCAGATTTGATCTAATTCTACTCAGAGAGGCAGTTCAGGGGAAAAAAAATGTTTCTCCCATATGATAGCCCTTCAGGTCATATCCTGAAGTTATCATATCCCATCTCAGCTTTCTCTTCTCCGGGTTAAACATACGCTGACCCTGCAGCACTGGTTCTCAAACATGTAAGCACAGGGATCCACTTTTTAGAATGACAATCAGTCGGGATCCCCCAGGAGTGATGTCATTAATAATCTAGAAATGATGTCCTGGCCAGAAGTGACATCATAAAACAGGAAAAATTTTAACGTCACTCTACAACTAAATCAAATCAATTAAGTAAATTAAAAGTTTACCAACAGTATGTTTAAACATTTATTTAAAATACAGAATATCTCTCGCAAGTAGTTGCCTGCTTTGGAGTGGCACAAATGCACTTGACTGCGCATTTGCAACACTCCACGTCCCAAGCAGGTGGCATGCTCCGGCCTTACTACAAGTTAGGATTGTACCCTTAGCCTCTGGAAGAGAATGGAAAATTATTATTTATTATAAGACATGGAAGATTTGCAAAGGCTCCCTTTATTTGCTCTGGGATTCTTTCAGCCCATGTAGCTGCATATGTTGCAGAACAACTTGTACACAATGGTGCTGTAATGTTACCACTTTTGCCTGCGACCGAATGGTCTAGTCGTGACCGACTGTAGGGGGCGGTGCTCATCTCCGTTTCAAAGCCTGGAGAGCCGGCGTTTGTCCAAAGACAGTTTCCATGTAATGGTCATGTGGCCGGCAAGACTCTACGCCATAGTGCATGGAACACCATTACCTTCCCACCGAAGTGGTCCCTATTTATCTACTTGCCTTTTTACGTGCTTTCAAACTGCTAGGTTGGCAGGAGCTGGGACAAGCAACGGGAGCTCCCTCCGTTGCACAGTCTTGAACTCCCAACTTTACGGTCGGAAAGCCCAGCAGCAGCGGTTTAACCCGCTGTGCCACCACGTCCCTTGCCAAGACTCTTGTGCTTTTACCAAAGTGCAGCAGGCAGAAATTCAACAAATTACACATTTCCCAGCCCGGAGATTTGATGAAAGGGACATATATGGACTGAATTGAAGTTTGCTACCTTTCCTTTCCAGGCACCAAAAAGAAAGTTCACAGCAGCCTACAGCGTTACAATAAAACAGTACACGCAATCAAGTGAGAAACAGTAACAAACAATTGTACGCTGAAACAATAAAAAGAAAACTGTAGTAAGGAGAGCAGTGCAAGCAAAGGCTACTCCAAACAAAGAAAAAAAAAAGTCTTACAGACTAACCCTAATGTGGGCTGGTGCAGTGAATAAAGGAAAAGGTAAAGGTTTCCCCACGACCGAAGGGTCTAGTCATGACCGACTGTAGGGGCAGTGCTCATCTCCGTTTCTAAGCCTGTAGAGCTGGCGTTTTGTCCAAGGACAAGCTTCCGTGGTCATGTGGCCGGCATGACTCTACGCCATATAGTTACCTTCCCACCAAGGTGGTCCCAATTTATCTACTCGCATTTTTTAGGTGCTTTTGAACTGCTAGGTGCAGTGAATACCTGGTGCAAACGTGCCATAAAGCACATTAGCTATGATTTGTGAGGTGGCAGCACTGGTGGGAAGACCTGCACAGGTACATGAGGTCATTGGAGGCAGGTGAGGCAGAGCTTGAGCTCCCAGGTGCGAGCGAAGATGTTCTCTGGTCACATACAGGACTCTTTCAGAGCAAAGGCCCATGCAGCCTCCACACTTGTAGGGATTTACACTTGTGTTTGATAAAGTTAAACCCCCAACCGCAGTCTGGTGTCTTCCTTGGGGGTGGTGCAAAGGTAATGGGCTACTTTGGAAGGCCAGATGCAGGGAAGTGGCAGCAAGATGCAGGTATCTGGTTGTCTCATGTGCTCCCTGAGGCATCTGGTGGGCCACTGTGAGATACAGGAAGCTGGACTAGATGGGCCTTTGGCCTGATCCAATGGGGCTTTTCTTATGTTCTTAAGACCCAGATTGGGTTGCAAGTTAGTATAGCTCCCTACCAGCGACGGGATCTACAAACGACCTGGGGGAACGCTGGGCGGGACTTACGCGGGGCTTCCGTGTGATTGGCTGCCCGTCCGCAGCGTTCTGCAGCTGTCCTGGCCGGGGGGGCTGCCCCCGGTTAGCGTGCCCCCCCCCGCTGCTCGCCCAGGCACCCGGCACAACCCTCACCCATCCTCCGCAGCGAGCAGGAGTCCCCCCCCCCGAGGCCAGGGCAGCTTCGGATCACCGCTGACGGGCTGCCAATCACCCGGATGTCCCGCCTACATCCCGCCCAGCTTTCCCCCAGGTCATTTGTAGATCCCGTCGCTGCTCCCTACTCACAGACAAGATATTAAATCCTGTTTTATTTACCTCATATTTACCTCAGAATGCCAGATACAGGGGAACGGCAGCAAGGTGAAAGTATCCGGTTGTCTTGGGTGCTCCCCTGAGGCATCCGGTGGGTCACTGTGAGACGCAGGAAGCTGCACTAGATGGGCCCTTGGCCTGATCCCACAAGGCTTTTCTTGTGTTCTTTACGGGCTTCTGAAAGCCCTCCTCCCAGGGCAGGGAGAACATTGCGACATACTCCCTGAGGGCAGGATGCTCCCTCCTGGTTTCTGTGAAGGCTCCTGCTGTCATGGAAGCCAGGAGAGACTTGGCAAAGCCCCACTCTAGGGGAGCACATTCCAACATACTCCACGAGAATGGGACACTCCCTCCTGGCGTCTGTGAAGGCAGGAGCCTTCAAGGAACCTACTACAGGCAGGCAATATCTGCCTCCAGGAAAGCCAAGAGGGGCTCACACCTAAGCCCTGCTCTTGAGGGGACTGTCCGGGCATACTGCTCCAGAAGTGCAGCTCATCATGGAAGGGTTTCAAAAGCGGCACCTGCCCAAATCCCCTCTTCTATACAATGGTTAAAGATACAGGCACTCTTTTCCAGTTTGAATCTGGTAACTCTATCCCTAAGCCTCAGAACACGTTGAAAATGAGATCAGGACCTACTTCCGGTTTGCAGTTGTGAAACCAAGTAGGTTGGGATCACATTTTTTAATGTGTTCTGAGGCTTGGGGAGCCCTGCAGGGGGCAGTGATGTCATGCACCCACTACGCACCACTACGCGAGTACCGGTTCCTAGAAGCTGAGCTGGCCCCGCCCACTCAAAGCTGGCCCCTGCTATTTAACCAAGGAACAGATGAAGCAAAATATGTATATACACATCTCTAGAAAGCAAAGCAATAGAAGTTAAATCAACACTAACCACAAGCTGAAGTTATTACAAACATGATCACATCCATGGCAACAATCATGACATCACTTCCGGCTTATGATGTCACTTCCGGTGGGTGGACCCCGACAAGTGCCAATCAAAAGTGAGTACCTGTTCCTAAATCATTTGGATGACGCCACTGGCAGGGGGGTATATTTACCTTGAGGGGTAAATATCAGAAAGGCCCTTTTGGCCAGGGCAGCAGCACAATCGTGCCTTCCCTTCCCTTCCCTTTAAGGGACAGGGACAAAGCTTTTCTGGGTGGGGCATTGCGGCACCTTAGTCTTAAAACCTCTGCTTTTTGCTATGGTGGTGGTGGGACCGCCTTCTGGAGTGGTTAAGCTCCATGTACATCCGATCGCAGTGGCGTTTCTACAGGCAGGGCAAATCTCTAAGTTTTGCAAGAAGCCTTACCTTGCAGTGGAAACCACTCCTCTCCTGCACCGTTTTAGCCAATCCTCACAGGGAACAGCAACATCTTGGCATTGCCTACTGGCTACAGCAGCAAGGGAGAGGAGGGATTTACATGACAGGGTAAGGCTCCTTGCAAAACTTAGAGCTTTGCCCTCCCTGGAGAAACACCTCTGTCCAATCGGGACCATTCTGCTAGCCTTGTGTTCCCCTTTGCAAGGCACATTTTCAGCAAGGCACTTTTGCCATGGCTCCCTGAGGAGCCCTGGAAACCAGCCAGAAGAATCACTGAATCCTTGTGAAAAATCCACTGCCCTATAGAATGCGTAGGATTGCTGCCCTAATGGCCCAGTAGATCACGGGAACTGCCAGTCAAAAATGTTTTGGAACCACTGGCCTCATCTTAGCCAACCGTGCATGCAACCAAGTGTGTGCATGGCATCCTGCAGTTAGGGGCAGTGGTGGGATTCAGGGGGTTCGCCCAGGTTCTATAGAACCGGTTGTTAAATGGCCGGGCCCCGCCCACTCGCTTACCTCGGCTGGCTTCGGGGTTTTTTTTTTTGCTCTGGCTATGACATCATAGAACCGGTTGTTAATTTATTTGAATCCCACCACTGGTTAGGGGGGAGTCCTGGAGACCCCCTTAAGATAAGGAAACCTTTGTACCCTGACCTTGGGCTGCATTGTGGCTGCATCAATGCTAGAAAGTTGGATAGGATTGGAACCTTTAGCACTTTCATCGGTCCGACTTTGAGCATCTCTAGCTCAGCGACCCAGACCTGATACTGTTTTTCTTTGTTACTTGGACAGGGAAAATTGTCAACCTACCAATAAATCACAAAGAATAATTCTTTGCCTAGATCTAACATGATGAAAATCTGTTCCCTTCTGTTTTCAGTTTCCATATCCCTGTTGTGTATCAGCTAGTACAAGGAGCCCTTTTATTGTTGCTACAGCATTGGGCAGCACTCTTGATAGAGGTTCACAATAGAAAGTAATGTTTTTGTCTGTCGTTCAAGGCAACGTTTTTGAATGCATTCCTATTGCTCTGAAAGACGTTTTAGAAATAGCAAAAAAAAACACAAAAAAACCGAGATGTGAGAATGGGTGCTATTTCCTTAATCTGGTTTGGTTTCCTGATGAACTCAAAACATTCCTTAGTTCAGCTGCAATCCTATACACCAGTTGTTCCCAAACTGTGGGTCTTGACCCACTGGTGGGTCACAACCTGATTTTTGATGGGTAGCCAAAGGGTGATGGAAAGATCAGATAACAATTTGCCTCAGGCCATGAGGCCATTTAAAAATCAGATACTGTAGCTGCTAACTACCCTGCAAAGAGTTCAGCTCCTGCAGTTTGCAAGATAACTAACTGCCTTGCAAGGAGCTAAGTTCCTGCAATTTGCACGCTTGTGTAAATATTGGGAGATAAAAGTTTGAGAATTTTTTTTCTGGTTATTACTTATAAATAAATAAAATATTTCTTTCTATATCTCCTTTTTTAGAAGTATGGTAAACCTAGGTGGGTCCTGAAAGAGTGTCATTTTTTAAAAAAATTGATCTTGGTGATAAAATGTTTGGGAACCACTGCTATACACCCTTACCTGGGAATAAGTCTCATTGAACTCACCAAGCCCACTCTCAGGGACCATATATTTTTGGATTCATCTAACCTATATAAAATATGGATTCATCTAACCTATATAAAATACGATTCACATAGGCAGGCTTTTTTCTAAACCCCAAGGGATTTTTACAAATCACAAAGAAGTACTAATCTTTCAAGGACTGCTACATTCAGATGGATCTTTCATAGTCCACTCTTCCTTGCTGGCCGCACGATTGCCTTCAAGCTGGCTGATAAACGGCTTCTTTGCTCTCACCAAAGAAACAGCTGGCCAGCACTATACTACTCCTCTCTCGCAGGCAGCTGGAGGCAGCTCAGCTCAGAGCTTATCAGTCACGTTCTCAACGTCTGCCGCTCACAGAAGCTTCCGGTGTTCTCAAACTGGCGACCTTCGAATCTTATCTTTGGGCATAATGGCAACTCAACCCTCTCAACTAGACCTCCTGCCCGACTGGACCTCCTGCCCATTAACATTAACATAAGAAGATAAGGAAAGCCTTGCCGAATCAGGCCAAGGGTCCTGCTTCTTGTATCTCACAGTGGCCCACTAGATGCCTCAGGGAGAACACAAGATGCCTGCATCTCATTGCCACTCCCCTCAGCTGGCATTCCGAGGTAATGGGACCATTGGGGCTTTACATGGGATAGGGGAACAAACTTACCCTGAGAAGACACTGGTGGCTGCTCTCAGCCCATAGGATACAGCGGCAGCCATTCGTCCAGGTATCAGAGCAGCTTAAGATTGGGCTGTAAATGTGCTTACCATTTCTGGTTTAGAGCTATATTTCTTTTCTTTTCTTTTTGCAAGGATCCTGATCAGAGCAATAGTTTATCATATTTTTTGTTGCTATGGAAGTAGTCATTGTACATTTCTAGGCATAGGAAAGCAAAATAGCGATCTGATTTCAGAAAGATAACATGAGTGGTTTAATGAGCACATTTCTATTGGATTATTCGTGCAACATTATAATTTGCAGTAAATGCCCTCCCACCGAATAGCTATACTAAGAACTTGAAATATATTCTCAGGGGGAAAGGTACAGCTCAAAACTGAGTAATCTTCAAAACGCATCGTCGGGAAATTAATTTCAGTGCCGTGGGACAAGTTCCAAGAATTCCTTGATGATTTTAGGACCGGGAAAATGAAGCCAATTATTTGCGCTCAGTCTTGGGTTTCCTGTGCAAGAAGCAATGGTGTCAGAGCACAATTTAGAACCATGAGCATGTCTGGTGGTGTGTGTGTGTGTGTGTGTGTGTGTGTGTGTGTGTGTGTGTGTGTGTCTGCGCATGCTTAAATCCAAGATTCTAGACCAGTTTTCTTACACCTGTGGGTCATGACCCCAATGGGAGGGTCACAGAACCCTTTCGTAGGCTATGCAAGAGAGGGCTAGGATCAGTGGTGTTATTCTACCGGAACGCTGGGCGGGACATCCGGGTGATCGACAGCCCGCCCGTCGCGTTCTGCAGCATTACGCCATTTGCGTAATGTACGCAAGCAGCGTAATTGGTTACGCAAACGGCGTAACGCTGCGGAACGCGACGGGTAGGCTGTCGATCACCCGGATGTCCCGCCCAGCATTCCGGTAGAATAACACCACTGGCTAGGATCCAATCCCATAACAGCACTGTGTTATCAACACTTTTCAGCACTGATGCAGCCACAGTGCAGCCCCAAGGTAAGGGAACAAACATTCCCTTACACTGATGAGGCCTCCATGACTGCAAGATGCAGCACACACCCCATTGCGACGGCCACTTCAGGGCTGCAAAATTGGATAGGATTTGGCCCTGAGTTCTGGGTATAATCCTGCACAGCCTCTTCTCGCTGTCTTGCCCTGCAGTTTACAAGACCAGCCCTGACAGGTTGTTGTGAAGACACAAGAGCTAGGGGGATGGGTAGCGATGGGGGCCGGTGGATTGGGTCCTGGGAGCATGGCAGGATTGGCAGTATGTCCCTGGTCTCTCTGACTTACTTACTTACAGCGCAATCCTACAAACGGCACAGCGTCGACACAACAGGTTTGTGTCCAATCCCCTTTTAAAGGCACCTAGGCCAGATGCCATCACCAGCTCCTGTGGCAAGGAGTTCCGCAGACCGATTACCCACTGGTCCTTTTCTCCGTTCTCACTCCCCCAACACTCAATTTGAGTGGCTGTCCCCTGGCTCTGGTGTTGTGAGAGAGGGAAGGGAACATCCCTCTATCCATTCTAACCATCACATGCATTATTTGGGATGGGGCAGATAATAATAATAATAATAATAATAATAATAATAATAATAATAATAATAATAATAATAATAATTGGTATTTATATACCGCCTTCTTGGTCATCAGATTGCTCCTTTGACTTTAATTCAAGGCGGTTTACATAGGCAGGCATTTTCTAAACCGCAAGGGTTTTTACAAATCACAAAGTTCTAATCTTTCAAGAACAACTACATACAGATGACACTTTTATCGTCCAGTCCTTCTTTCTCACCGCATGATTGCCTTCCACCAGCTGATAATCTGCTTCTTTGCTCTCACCAAAGAGCAGCTGGCCGTCTAGCCCAACTCTCCCTCTCACAGGCAGCTGAGACGGCTCAGATCTAATCAGCCGCATTCTCGAGGTCTGCCGCACACGGAAGCCTCCGGTGGTTTCAAACTAGCGACCTTTGGATCTTATCTTCAGGCAATTACTGCAGCTTTAACCCTCTCGACCAGACCTTCTGCCCAAATAAGATAAGAGCGGCACCCGGTGGTAGAGAGGTGGGGGAGGGCATTCCAGAGGCATGCAGGGGGATTTTGAGGTGTGGTAGGGTGGGGAGGTCCCAGGAGAGGGTGGAGATGGCAGAACAGGCCTCTGCCACCTCCTAACCCCCATCCTGGGCCTGAAAGCACTACCTGGGACTTCAGTTCTGTGCCAATGATTTAGCTCACATGAACACAAGTAGCCCCACCAAGTAGGCTGGGGGACACAACCCAGGGCAAGATGTTCCCTTACCCTGAGGAGACCTCCCACCTGCACATATCCAGCACTGGGCGCAGTGTGGATCTGGTAGACCCGCTACACCAGCATTGGATAGGATTGGACCAAAAGATGAGCCTTTTGGATCTGGTCCAGCAGAGCAATGAATTTGTTCAGGTATCTCTTCTTGATTTGCAAGGAGAACCCTATGAAACTAGTACTGTATTTTTCAATCAAAAGAGGAGGGGAGGGTTATTATTTTTTACCTAAACTGGCCTGTGGAATAAATCTGGTCAATATACTATATCTCGCTTTGGTCCTTTCCACCTCCCAGTCAGAGCTGCTTGAGACATGAATCTACTTGCTATAATCTGTGCAAAATGGATTATAAACGCATTACTTTTCCTTTAAAGAAACTGGATATACCAGTATTAGACCTGAGACTTATGTGTGCAATTCGTAGGTATAACTAAAGTATCGAAGCCTTTGGGGAAATATTGGGAATTACAGACTTAACCCACAAAGGTTTTAAAAATCTATATGCAACACACACACACACACACACACACACACGTGCGCGTGCGCGTGCGTACGTGTGTGCGTGCGTGCGCGCTTGCTGGCCTCTCTGACTCCAAGAGTGATCCAAACATACTTTATGGTGTCCCTTGTGCCGGTCAAACATTGCTGGCCTAACTGTGCCAGCCTAACTCCAGGTTAGGATTGCACTTTAAATGATATACCTGTATGCATATATATATAAAGCAAGTTTAATGAACATATTGGCAGGTCCTTGAGATCTCTTGCCACTCAGAAGTTACTCAATTTTTCCACTTGAGGGCACCAAATTTTGTTTTTTTTTAAACATCAGAAGAAAAATATCCTTTGCACAACAGCAAGTCCTGAGTCTTAGAAGGAGTCTTAAGGAATTCCTTAAGTCAATAAAATGTTACTGAGCTGACAAACAGTAAGGGATGATTTATTCTTATGAATTACATATGGTGCTTTTTGTATTCAACCATGCAAGATTTTTAGAATGTGCTGTTCTAAGTGGACACTCTTACAAGTCTTTGCTGAGAATTAACATTACTAAAATGAGTAAACACAATTTCATGTGTGAAATGATGAAAATGAACATATCTTTTATCTACTGCAGTATTTCTCAAACTGTGGGTTGGGACCTACTTGGTGGGTCGCAATCTGATGTCAGGTGGGTCACAGAAAGCTGGGAAAAGCCATCTTAGAAGCTGCAGGCCTTACTCTTGCTATATTCCCTGTGTGAGTGTTAACAGTTTGAATTTTCAAGTGAGGGTTTTTAAAAATATATTTTGTTTTTAGTTCAGTGCATTTATATATTTTGTCCTAATCTTGCTTTCTGTCAAGGATGTTTCATGGTTGTATAATTCCTAAAGTCTATGAACGCCAGTTTGCATTCCAGGAATGTCATCTGATGACATCAGAATGATGGCACTTCCTGCTTGATGATGTCACTACTGTCTCTGACACCACTTTCAGGCTAATGACATCACTTCCAGTGGGTCCCGACATGAGTGAATTCAAATTTCAGATAAATTACACAATGCAAACAGAGACTTGCAAAGATTCAACATCTTAAGAACCAGCTGCTGATTTTTGAATCATCACAAATCAGTTCAGAGTAGCAAAACAAATTGCAGCCATCCCCAAAAAGAAACCTTATTTGGATTAGAAAGCCTGATTTCTATGTGCATTTCTAATTTCTATTTGTGGCTGCATCAGTGCTGGAAAATTGGATAGAAATGGGGCCCTAATTGATGTTAACAATAATAATAAAATGCGTTTCAAAAAACTTCAAGGCGATGAAATATATTATAATACATGTTAATACTGCAGCAAGATTATTATATGCTCAAAACTGGAAAAATGAAGAGATTCCTAATATGAACCAATTAATACAGAAAATATATTATATTGTTGAAATGGATGTCCTGATAGAAAGACTGAAAGATGGAGATGTAACTAAGATTCAAGACTATTGGAGATGTCTTTATGATTGGTTAGAAAGAATAATAATAATAATAATAATAATAATAATAATAATAATAATAATACTTGTATTTATATACCGCCTTTCTTAAGATCACTAGATTTCTCTAATGACCGTAACTCAAGGCAGTTTACATAGGCAGACTTTTATTCACAAACCCGAAGGTTTTTTACAATTTACAGAAACGTTCTATCTTTCAAGAACAACACTCATACAGATGGATCTTTCTGGATTTAGCCTTCTTTCTTAGCCACCCGTCTGTCTTCTGCTGGCTGATAAGAGGCTTCCCTGCTCCCCCAGAGACACAGCTGACCAGCACACTCCCCCTCACATGAGGCAGCTGGAACTCAGCTTTTTTTTTAATCAGCCACAGTTTTGTAAGGTCTGCCGCTCACAGAGACTTCCGGTAGTCTTGAGCTCATGACCTTCGGATCTTCAGCTGTTAACTTCGGGCAAATGGAAGCATTAACCCTCTCTGCTTAATCTTCTGCCCAGAATATAGTATTCTGGGAATATATATATAAGAAAAAAAGAATATAGTAATTAGTTATATAGAAGTTATATCAAGACTTAGATTGTAGAAATTTTATAAATTTTAATGAGGAATAAGAATTATTAAGTTTTGTATACATCGTTGATTGAAAAAATATGCTTGATAGAGATTGTATACCAACAGTAACTAAGAGATGACGACCTAATAGCCATAATCAATGTGTACCTTTTGTGTGAACCTTTGTATCCCTGCCCAATATTTTTCCTGTTTTCCTTACCTATATCTATATAATTAAAAAAAAACCTTCAAGGCACAGAAAGTCTTCAGCAACCTCATAAGACAGGCAAAGTTCTGTTCACATCAGATGTGAGATTTTGGTGGCTGATATTAGAACTGGACTGGGAACATTTGCTAATTCATAATTTTAGCCACAGTTTGGAATGGAAGTAATGGGTTACTGGAATCAATCTCCTTTCCCTCCTTAGAAAGGGTGGAAAGCAGTCAGAACTGCCAGATGCATTTCAAACAACAGCGGGGCCCATTGTGAGGCATTCCTGCGGGGGCCCCAACCCTCCCTGCGGGGCCCCCCACTCACCAAGAAGAGCGCTGTTTGTGCCACGTGCAAAGCATGGCGTGTGGAAGTAGTTGGTGGTGATATCATAGCATCCCCGCCAACCGCTTCCAGGTGGCCCATCTTGGGCTGTTCAGAGGCAGAGGCAGGTGGGAGAGACCAAGGTCAAGCTGCTCTGCTCGCCCCACTGACTTACAACCCACAGAGATCCCAGCCGCAGCCGCAGGCAATATGCTCACCCTGCTAATGCGGGGCCCCCTGAAGCGCGGGGCCCGATGTGACGACATTAGTCACATTGGCTTAGCCGGCCCTGATTTCAAAATCCCAGAAATAATTTCTTCATCACAAGCAACTTCCCTTTCAGTTTTGCACGCAGAAAAATCCAGCATTGTCCTTTCAGACAGCCCTGCCAGTATCTGTATGATTTATTTATCCTTCCAGGTATTTAGATTCTGTCTTTCCACCTCGAAAGAGACTCCTGGTGTAGCATACAACACTTCTAAAGTACAAGGCAGTAGTCACACTCTTGGGACAGTGCTGCTCTCTATGGAAGCTGGTGTAATAAGTTCCCTCTACCGCCTCTACTATAAGTACAGCTTCTGTTTATTATGTTTTATACGCAGTGTTATTCAAACTATGGGTCAGGACCCATTTGGTGGGTCGCAACATGATGTCAGGTGGGTCGCAAAGAGCTGGGAGCAGCCATCTTGGAAACTGCAGACCTTATTCCTTTTGTGAGTGTTGACATTTTGAATTTTCAAAACAGGGTGTTGTTTTTTTAATTGTTTTTAGTTAGTGTAAACACTAACACTTTTACATCATATTTTGTCCTCATCTTGCTTTCTGTCAGGGATGTTTCATGGTTGTGCCATTGCTCCAGTCCAAGAATCCCAATGTGCATTTCAGGAGTGTCATTTGATCATGTCACAATGACAGCATTCCCCTGCTTGATGATGTCACTTCTGGCTATGACATCACTTCCAGTGGGTCCAGTCATGAGTGCCATTCTAAAAAGTGGGTCCCAGTAGAAAAAGTTTGAATGCCACTGTTTTATAGAAACTTGGTCAGTCTCTCTTGTTTGGTCACATGCATTCACCCTTTGCTATTTACAAAAGAATCACTGAAGAGTTGTTCACACAATCACTTTTTGCTGCATTTCTCTATCTGGGAAAAAATGTCAATCTCTTACTTCCATATTACAGTATTTGCATGGTCACTGTTTGTCTTGAAGCATTTCAGTTATACCACCAAGGCTGCAGTCTTATACACTCTTATATACACTTACCTGGGAATAAGCAAGTGTGCAGTTAAGTGTGCCACCTTTGCCATATCCTAACCCAGCCAGCCCCCTTGCCAGCCAGTGCTGGAATGGGCTGCTCAGCATGCCTGAGTACACCTAAACCCTAGACCAATGGTTTCCAAACTAAGAATCAGGACCCACGAGTGGGTCACAACTGACAAGCTGAGAGCTGAAAAGGAAAATGTATTGAGCCTGATGAAAACCAAAATTGAGCAGAACGTGTGCATTTACTTATGAGTAGGCAAACATGCCTTTGTCCATTCTGAGGGGCAGGCCGAAATGAATGCAACGCCACCAGAATGGTCCCAATCCAGTGGTGAAATTCAGCCACTTCTCACCAGTTCTGCAGAACCGGTTGCTAATTTATTGATATACAAAAAGGAGTGCTGTAGCAAGAAGCAGTACAAAGAAAGGAGGACATAGAACCGGTTGTTGATTTATTTGAATCCCACCACTGTCCCAGTACAGTCCAATGAACGTGGAGCTCAGCAAATGCTCTAGAACAGTGGTTCTCAAAACGTTTTGCACCGGGACCCACTTTTTAGAATGGCACTCGTGTCAGGACCCACCAGAAGTGATGCCATGACCAGAAGTGACGAAAAAGATTGAAAATAGCTGGTCTATACCAGTGGTTCTCAAACTTAGCACCAGAACCCACCTAAAAAGTAAGTTTCACTTTGCAGAATGGTGATTGGGCAGCAGCCTCCCCCCCCCCATAACAGCTTGTTTAACCCTTGCTGCACATAGTCTAATCTACCCTGTCAGTTTCATGGACCACTTAAAATTTTGGTTGTGACCAGCGTTGTCATACGCAAATGAACTCCCGGAACGCTGGGAGGGACTTACACGGGGCTTCGCCGTGATTGGCTGCCCGCCCGTTTCGTTCCGCGGCTGCCCTGGCCTCGAGGGGTGCCTGCTCTCCGGGGGAGACAGGTGGGGGGCGCGCTGGGTGCCTGGACAAGCAGCGGGGGGCCGCGCCAACCGGGGGCAGCCCACCCTCGAGGCCAGGGCAGCCGCGGAACGAAACGGGCGGGCTGCCAATCACGCGAAAGTCCCGTCCACGTCCCTCCCAGCATTCCGGTAGTTCATTTGAGGATGACAATGCTGGTTGTGACCCACTGGTAGGCCACAGACCTACATTTTGAGAACCTCTGGTCTATACTAAAATTACATGCAGAAACCACACACGTCTATAGATGCGGAGGCTGTGTGATCAGGCACGTACACACACTGTGTGATGCTTGGCTTAATTGCCGAGCTTGGTAATGCCAAGCTAGGGCATCAACTTGTCAGTGCAATCTAAACAAATTAAAGCAAAACTTTTAAAATGAAGCTTGGAGAAGTTTGAGTGTTACTTTTATGGTTCATTAACTATTGGCACCGGCAGCCGAGCAAAACGGTAGTTAATTAACGCACAACTGTACCTATTACACAGCCTATTAGTCACTAGCGCTGGGAGACAGTTGAAATGAGATGCTATGTGAGTCTTCAAGGAACCGTAACCTGACTTCAGGTTCATGGTGGAGTTCTTTGTGATAGCCACCTGCCAATTCTTTCTACTTTCTGCTTTTCCCATATTAAGGTTGAAGACGTAGGTAGGCAATACTCTGCAAGACTGGTAAATGCTGGAAAGGTTTGGATTCCTCCCCTTCTCCTCCCTCTGAAAAAAGACTGATTTGATGTCTGATGGAATAGACAGGCTATAGACAGTGGTGCTTTTGTGACAACAAGCGCTTTTTATGGTGCTTGTGCTGGCCCATTGAGGGCTCTGAATGGTGCTCTAAATAAAATGCGGATGGAGTTCCGATCCCTCTACACTTCATAGGCCATCTCAGAGCAGGTACTAACCCTCAGCAGGTACTAGCCCACCTCTCGTGAACATTGGTACAAATGGAGTACGTGACACAGACCTACCCATCCCAGAATGGAGAAGACATCAAAAGCCCCTAATTTACCTTGACCTATTCCAGATCACTTTTGCCTCCACTCAGTGATGTCATGCAGGGGGTACGCGGGGGTACGCGAGTACCAGTTTCTAGGATTATGGCTGGCCCCGCCCATTCGCCCGCCCACTCGTCGACTCCGCCCCCTGCAACATTTGAATTTCCTGCATGTTTGAGTTGCCTGCATGTTCTCAGAGCCAGGCAGGCAGGCAGCGAGCGAAGCCTTGCCTTGCCTTGCCTTGCCACTGAAAAATGAGCTGCTCTCGAATACTTTTGGAGCTGTTGGGTCACTTTAACATGATGCCAGGCCTCCTTAACATGTTCTGGGGGTTCTGTGGAATACTGTTGCAACTGTTGGGTCAGTTTAAAATGGTCTGAGGCCTCAAAAAGGGCTTTTTTCATGTCCCTTCCTGCCACGACAATCAAAAGTGAGTACCTGTTCTTACATCATTTAGATGACACCACTGCCTCCACTATATATCGACAAACTATGAACGAATGAACTGAACGCTGAATGTGGTTGGTAAAACAGCCACTGTGTCAACTTTAGACTCCCCTCCCTTGTGAAATCCCATCAACTATCAATGCGCTGGTGGGATTTAACAGATGGGAGTTTTTCCCATCAACCTCTAGTGTCTTATGGCCCGCAGGCTTCCTCGCCTGCTCTAGGAATGAGGCCACCTTGCTTTTCTCAAGTCACTTGTACTGTTTACTTCTCTATTTTTAGGTAATACTAACAACTAACTACCACTCCCTGCAGTAGTATGGCGCAATATAAGGAATGGCATATCTAATCCCATTATCATTCTAGGCACATGGCTGTCTTCAAGAGCTAATGCATTATTTGAGCAAATATTGGTGCTTCCGTGTGGAGCACATCCACCCATGGAGTAAACAATGGCTGCCCTCTACCTGCCCCACACATATTTGTGGGATGTACAGGATTGAGTATTTGGGGATTATTTTGATGGTCCTTCTTTCTCGTCCCTTTTTTGAACCCATCAACTTGTTCCAGAAGACGATGTTTAGATTTTGCTCAGGTTGCGGTGGGGTAAAAACCAGAGCACAATCCTAACCTGGAGTTAGGCCGGTTATATAGTGAAGTTTGGCTGGCACAAAGGCCACCGCAAAGTGTGTTTGGACCGCTCTCAGAGTCAGCCAGCAGCACACAGATGTGCACCATCCTCCCTGACTCCAAGAGTGGTCCAAACATATTTTACAGTGGCCCTTGCGCCAGCCAAATTTTGCTGGCCTAACTGTGCCGGCCTAAATCCAAGTTAGGATTGTGTTCTTAGACAACTTTGTTCTCCAAGCCACAAATGGCTCTGAAGGCAATTGGGACGGGCCACGTTACACAGGAACTCAGGCTCCTGCAACATTTGTCCCCCCCTTTTGTAGGAACATCTCTGTACAACTATGATTCTTTCCTGAGCTGTTATTCTGTGATTTTTTTTTCCTTCTGGCATGATGACTTCTGTAATTTTAGCTATTTGCCAAGCGGAAAGTGCAACATGGGTGTGTCCAGCTATACTGTACATGGGCGTGAAAAGCTATAGTTCTCTTCCTTGAGGAGCCAGCACTGGGGTTTTTTTTGCTGCAGATCATAAGAACATAAGAAGAGCTCTGCTGGATCAGGCCAAAGGCCCATCTAGTCCAGCTTCCTATATCTCACAGTGGCCCACCAGGTGCCTCAGGGAGATGCCTGCATCCTGCTGCCACTCCCTTGCACCTGGCATTCTGAGGTAGCCTGCTTTTACCGTAAGGAGGTTGCACCGTTCATCATGTCCTGTAGCCCATGATGGACTTTTCCTCCAGAAATCTGTCCAATCCCCTTTTAAAGGCACCTAAGCCAGATGACATCACCCCCTCCTATGGAAAGGAGTTCCACAGATTAATTACCCGCTGGGTAAAAGAGTATTTCCTTTTATCTGTTCTCACTCTCCCAACACTCAGTTTGAGTGGATGTCCCCTGGTTCTGGTATTGTGAGAGAGCAGAACCAGAACCAGAACATCCCTCAAGGTCAAGCTCTGCCACCTTCTCCTGCCTTTGCTTTGCTAACAACACATGTACCTGTAGAGGCATCATCATCATCATCATCATCATCATCATCATCATACTCGTATTTATATATCGCTTTTCTTAGGTCATTAGATTACTCCTCTGACTTTAACTCAAGGCGGTTTACATAGGCAGGCTTTATTCATAAACACAAAGGTTTTTACAAATTACAAGAAAGTTCTGTCTTTCAAGAACTTACAGCATACAGATGGTACTTTCATGGTGTAGTCTTCTTTCTGGCCACACAATTTGCCTTCTTGCTGGCTGACAAGCAGCTTCTGCTCCCACCAAGAAGCGGCTGGCCCAGCACACTCCCCTCTCACAGGCAGCTGTAGCTCAGCTCTAATCAGTCGCAGTTTACAAAGTCTGCCGCTCACGGAGACTTCCAGTGATCCCGAACTGGCGACCTTCAGATGTTATCTTCAGGCAAACGGAGGCTTTAACCCTCTTGACTACAACCTCCTGCCCAACCTTCATAACAACCAACTAAAATATTTTTTAGTACTCCTGCTCAGTTGTGCCCGCTCAGTTGTGCCAGGGCAATTGTACACATATTCAACTATATTCTTTTTACTTCATCTATTTCATGCCTGAGCCCTGGTTTATCCAGTCACAAATGAAGCCTAGGTTCCAAAAGATGTGAGTCCTGCCACAGGAAATCCTGTCCACAGTCCTCAACAACTAGGATTTAAATGTTCCATAGATTGAAAATCAAGCGACTCTGAGCCCAGTCCTATAAATATCTACTCAGAAGTAAGTCCCATTATAGTCAATGGGGGTTACTCCCTGATAAGCGTGGATAGGATCACAGCCTTTGACTTTGACTGGGAGCGCAATCCTCAACTGGAGTTAGGCCGGCATAAGCTGAGCCAGAATAGTTTGGCCAACACAAGGGTTTGGACAACTCTCAGAATCAGAGAGGCCAGCACACAGACGTGCACCATCCTTCCTGACTCTGAGAGTAAGTCCAAACACACTTTATGGTGACCCTTGTGCTGACCAAACTTTGCTGGTTTAGCTTATGCCAGCCTAACTCCAGTTTAGGATTGTGCTCTGTGTTGAGAGTTCAAACTGAAACGTGGTGTCTCTAATTCAATCCATTTCGAATGAAAACTTCAATGAAATTAACACCATGAAATGAACACCAAACAAAATAAGTTGCTCATACTTAGTTTGTATGTCTTGAACTACAGAAAATCAGAAGTGAGAATGTCTCCTTTTTCTTGGTGATAGCATGGCTTTCTCTTTTGTATTTGTCCTGTTTCCACGGTGTTTCACATAAACAGCAGTTCCCAAACTGTGAGCCATGTCTTCCCAGGGAAGGCAGCCATGGGAGCCACAGAATCCTTGTGAAAAACCTGCAACCCTATTCAATGTATAGGATTGTAGCTCCAATTGGAAGCCGTGGCCAATGGCCCAGTAGGTCAAGGGAGCCCCCAGTCAAAAAAAGGTTGGGATCCATTGATTTATGGAGGAGAAAATAAAGCAAATATCAAGCCTTGTAATTTTGTTGAAGAAGTTGATTTAGGGCGCAATCCTAACCTGGATTTAGGCCGGCACAGTTAGGCCAGCAAAGTTTGGCCGACACAAGGGCCACCATAAAGCATGTTCGGACCACTCTCGGAATCAGGGGGGATGGTGTACATCTGTGTGCTGGCCTCTCTGACTCTGGGAGTGATCCAAACATACTTGATGGTGTCCCTTGTACTGACCAGACCTCGCTTTATTTACCTCATATTTACCTCAGAATTTTACCTCAGAAATTTACCTCAGAATGCCAGATACAAGGGAGTGGTGTTTGGACCACTCTTGGAGTCAGGGAGGATGGCATATGTCTGTGTCCTGGCCTCTCTGATTCCGGGAGTGATCCAAACATACTTTATGGTGTCTCTTGTGTTGGCCAAACTCTGCTGGCCTAACTGTGCTGGCCTAACTCCAGGTTAGGATTGCGCCCTTAGTCTTTTTACGGGAATCAGAAAAAGGCCTGTACACTAAGCAAAAGGCACAGCCCATTCTGCCAAGCATACTCAACTGTCTTGGGGTGCAATCCTAACCCACTATCCAGCATGGACCTAGCTGTCCCAATGGGGCATGTTCTGCATTCTGCAGTGGTGAAGAAGTCAGGGAGGCCTCCTCAAGGTCCAGAAATGTTTCTTCCCTCACCTTGGAGCTGCATTTCCCTTGCCCCAATGCTGGAGAGTTGGTTAGGATTGCGCCCTTTGTTTTATATGAATTAGCAACACAACTCAAGTGTAGCTACCCATACATTTATGGGGAGCTAATCCCATAGAGGCACACCTTGGGCTTTTTTTTCCCCTTGGTTCTTCATTGCTTCCAGTATATGGTGGAATATTTTGGACAGTGGAAGGCTCTTTATCAAGAAAAGCAGCAAAGAGGACAACAACACCCAAAAGTGCGTGGGCACAAAGCGCTGCTGTGTCCAGATGAACCAGTCGCTCCAGTCAACCACACCAATACAAAGACTTCCCTCAATCTGGAGAGAAACAAGACAAGTAACTGCAAAGAAGAACTTGTTAAACAAGTACCAATGGGATGTCCCCGATGATGAAAGCCAAGAAATAAAGGAATAAACGAGCAAATTACCAGAATGTATTGTTGTGGCTTCCAGCCAACTCTTTTTGTGCTAGGTGGTTGGTTTATAGGAGTTAAACCATAACCATGTTATCCACATCTAATGATTTTATCCTATCTTTCATTGCTAAACACATTCTAATTGCAAGTGCTTGTGATGTGAGTTGCTGGTGATTTTACAGACCTGGCTGTTGTGTGCACATCTCTGCATTTCCATTGCCAGACAGAGCTCCACTTCCCTTATTTCTATATGCCAGGTTGATATGAAAGGCACAAGAACAAAGCACATTAAAAGCTGATAGCCCCTAAAGAGCAGAAGTTCCCAGGATGTGGATCCTTGGTCCACCAGTGGATCACAACCCAATTTTGGGTGGGTTTGCGAAATTGACAGGACAGATTAGGCTATGTGCAGCAACGTGCTAATTGGGAGTGGGGGAAGCACTGCTGCCCAATCATCATCATCATCATACTTGTATTTATATACCGCCTTCCTTAGGTCACTAGGTTTCTCTAATGACTGTAACTCAAGGCGGTTTACATAGGCAGACTTTATTCATAAACCAAAGGGTTTTTACAATTTACAGAAACGTTCTGTCTTGCAAGAACTACAACACATACAGATGGATCTTTCTGGATTTAGTCCTTCTTTCTGGCCACCCGTTTGTCTTCTGCTGACTGATAAGCGTCTTCCCTGCTCCCACCAGAGAAGCAGCTACCCTGGCACACTCCCCCTCTCACAAGGCAGCCGGAGACATAGAGACTTGAGCAGCTAGTAAAGTGAATTTTTTTTTAGGTCAGTCTTGATGTTAAAACGTTTGGGAATCTCTGCTTAGAGAATACAAACAAGGCAGTGGTTCCCACCAGTGGGTCATGAGCCAATTGCAGGTGGGTCGTGAAGGACCTAGAGCAGCCATATTTAAAATATGAGAAGATGGGACACTTCTCATGGAAAGCAGGAGGAAAGGGGGAGGATTGTGTGGCTGTTGTGCTTGTGTCAGGTTGACAATAGGAGTTTTTTCTTTCTGATTTACTTTGCTATTGGACAATGGCTGAGAAAGAACCCAACTGATTGCTGCATTCTCCCGAAAGCAGCACAATGGCAGCACTTCTGGCCATGACGTCACTTCTGGTGTGTCCCGGACAGATTGTCATTCTAAAAAGTGGGTCCTGGTGCTAAAAAGTTTGAGAACCTCTGGAACAAGGCATATTTATTTGATGAATTTATATCCTGCCTTTCCCACACTGAAGCAAATGCCCAAGGCAGCTTACATGGGCAGATTAGTCTAAACCACAATTTTCCAATGGTGTTTTTTTCTTAACAAATATACAATACTCTGTGATCCACTGAATCCTCAGTCCCAGATGTAGCTTTCACGGTGTGGTTCTCTCTTCCGGCTGCGTGCCATCAAGCTTCAGCAGGCAATCGTAAGTCCAGCCTGGACAGTTCTTCAAGGTCATTCTTCATTCTTTTGCCCGTTGGCCTTCTTGCACACACAAGGGTCGTGGTGGCGCAGCAAGTTAATCTGCTGTTGCTAGGCTATCGACCGCAAGGTTGGGAGTTCAAGACTGCATGATGGAGTGAGCTCCCGTTGCTTGTCCCAGCTCCTGCCAACCTAGCAGTTCGAAAGCACCTAAAAGGCAAGTAGATAAATAGGGACCACTTCGGTAGGAAGGGAACGGCATTCCGTGCGCTATGGCGTAGAGTCATGCTGGCCACATGACCACGGAAGCTTGTCCTCGGACAAAAACGCCGGCTCTACAGGCTTTGAAACGGAGATGAACACTGCCCCCTACAGTCGGTCACGACTAGACCATTCTGTCATGGGGAAACCTTTACCTCTACTTCTTGCACACAACTCTCACTTGCAGTGGCTAATCAACACAACAGCGACTCCATCCTGCCACAGCTTGTTCAGCAGCACAGAAAGTAGGAAACAGTGATCTCTTTACCTGGTATGGCAGTGGTTCCCAAACTGAGCCATGGCTCTCCAAGGGGCTGTGAAAACCAACCAGTGCTCCAGCAGAATTCTCTTGGGGAAAAACCCGCCACCCTATTACAATGTATAAAATTGAAGCATCCGTCAGCCGTGTTTAAGGGGTCCATGCTGGTCGCAGGTGCCATTCTGATGACCCCTGCACTGCACCCTCTCGAGGGTCTCTGCAGCATTCAGAGATCTTTGAGCACTTCCTGCTGCACTCTGCTAGCTTCCTGAGCATCTCCGCTGAATTCTTCTGAGGGCAGATAAGGTACCCCTTGCACCTAATCCCATTGATCCCATAGGATCAATGGTTCATTATATGTGAATTTGCTAGCCATGAGGATTTCCATGAACCTAAGCCTATGGGTAATGAGGACTAACTGTACCAGAATGCTACGTGGCTGGCGGGTGCTTCAATGGTTCATTATATGTGAATTTGTTATCTGTGAGGTGCCAATGGGGCATGCGCTGCGTCCTGCAGTGGGGGGGGACATTCACGGAGGCCTCCTGAAGATAAGGGGGTGTTTGTTACCTTGGGGCTGCATTGTGGCTGGAAAGCTGTGTAGGATTGGACCCTAAGGTTAGTTGGTAGGGCTTTCACACCAGAAGTACTGTAGATCCAGTGGTGTCATCTAAATGATTTAAGAACAGGTACTCATTTTTGATTGGCAGGTGTCGGGACCCGCCCACTGGAAGTGACATCATAAGCCGGAAGTGATGTCGTGGCAGGAAGGAACATGAAAAAAGCCCTTTTTGAGGCCTCAGACAATTTTAAACTGACCTAACAGTTGCAACAGTATTCCACAGCACCCCCAGAACATGTTAAGGGGGCCTGGCATCATGTTAAAGTGACCCAACAGTTCCAAAACCCCAGAGCAGCTCATTTTTCCGTGGCAAGGCAAGGCAAGGCTTCGCTCGCTGCCTGCCTGGCTCTGAGAATGTGCAGGCAACTCAAACGTGCAGGAAATTCAGACATTGCAGGGGCAGTGTCGACGAGTGGGCAGGCGAATGGGCGGGGCCAGCTGTAATCCTAGGAACCGGTACTCGCGTACCCCCGCGTACCCCCTGCATGACATCACTGTGTAGATTCCAAATAGATTGGGGTCTTAGTGCCTGTCTGTTGCAAAAGATTTCATACTTTTGAAGAAGAAATTATTTGTCCTTTTTGTTTGGCATGCATATGAATCTCTCTCTCTCTCTCTCTCTCTCTCTCTCTCTCTCTCTCTCTCTCTCTCTCTCTCTCTCACACACACACACACACACACACACACACACACACCCCACATTGCAGTCTAATCATTCCCTCATCAGCAGGACATCACTGGCATACAAGATCAAGGGGCTTCTGGTGACCAATACAAGTAAGTATTCGCTGTTTTGTTTTAATTAGCAATGATTTTGTTGACAACCGTTATGTGCACTCATGATTATTAAAACCATTTATACTCCCATAAAGCCACCGCAAGTGTAATATTGGGACACAAGCACAACAAGGATTAAGAATTACTTTTCTACAAAGCAAAGTATTTATTTTCTTTTGGGGGAGGGGAACATACTATGGCTTTCAGTCTATTCCAGAAGCTCTTTTTCTGTCCTTGTCCTCTCTCCCCTCCCCTCCCCTTTTTTAAAGGCAGAAGACACCTTGTTTCTACAAGCAATTGTTCCTCCCAAGAAAGGGCCGCCTGGGCAAAGTCCATCATAATAAGCGTTCCTGAAATATGAAGCCAGCCCCCTCCCCAAGTTACGAACGACCCTTCGAAAGGACTGTTTCTCTTTGAGACTGACGTGCTGTGATCTTTGCGCTGCCCCTGGCTTAGCAAATCGGTGAAAATAGGGGGTGCTGCTAGCTGCAGGGAGGGAGAGTCTTCACCCATTGGAAGCGGCTGTGGGGCTGTGAGAGGTTCCTTGCAGGTGAGAAAATTCCAACAGTGGGAATGGATGGCAGCACAGCCCTCCCTGCCGATTGCTGGCCAGACTGGAACTTTCAGGGCTATCAGAGAGCCAGCAGGCATTTCAGCGCTGTAGCAAACGGCTGGCTAGCTTCCACCTATAGTGGATTGCTTCTAGCCAGGCCTGAGAATGTTGAAGGAACTCTCAGGAATGATGATGGAACCATTGTTGCGAAGTGGCAAAATACGCACAGATTTTTTTTGCGGGGTGGGGGGGAGGCAGAGAGGAATAGGGAAGACTAATCTGCAAGTGATTAAGTATATGCATCCTTCTCTAACATTCCTGCTCAGTGGTGTAGCTAAAGGGGTGCATGGGGTGTAATTGCACCAGGCAACAAGCTTTAGGGGGCAAAAAGCTGAGTCTGATACTAGTGGCCAAAATTATGAAATTATGATAATTACGAACAACAAAATCATGTTATATATCATCGGAAAGGGAATTTAATGCAGATTGCAATGAAACAAACTATAGAGTAATATATTTATTTGATCAAAAGTTATGGCCCAAAATACCAGAAAACGAAAATACAACTGTGACGTCACTTCCTGTTGGGACATCATTTCAGGGGCATCTTTTTGGCCTCTGCACCCAGGTTACACTTTCATTACCTATGCCACTGTTCCTGCTCATCGTTGCATATATGCAACATTCTCTGATTAAAGAAATCAATGTATGTTAATGTCTCCCATCCGGGAAAAAATGAATGGAGATGTAAATCTCCCCACCACCACTGTTTTGTCCTGGTAGACCTCCAGTTTCTTTAACAGCAGACATCAGGAGCCTTTGCAGTAATGGGGAAAAACTTCACCTAGTGAATTTCTGCTAGTAGTTGAAGGCATAGATAGGAGCTTTGCAAAGGGAGAAAAAAATGACAATTCTGACTCAATGGGAATGTATGGAAAACTGAATTTGTTTTCTTTGTATGGAAGGAAGAAGGCATTGGCATCCGACCATGTATCCAATGGATGGCTAGAGAACTGAAACTGGCATTTGAAAAACCAACTTGGCAACTGGATTTCTTGGGCTGCAACCCTGGGTGGGAAGAGTAAGTCCCATAGAAATATGGGTCCCAAAGTCCTATGACTTTGTTAGGAGTAGACATCTATAGGAGTGGTATTCAAACTTTTTAGACTGGGAACCACGTTTTAGAATAGCACTCGTGTCGGGAACAATGGGAAGTGATGTCATAAACCTGGAAGTGATGTCATAGCCAGAAGTGACATCATCAAGCTCGAAGTGCTGTCATTGTAACATAATAAAATGACACTCCTGAACTGCAAATTGGCATTCTTGGACTGCAGCAATTGTACAACCAGGAAACATCCCTGACAGAAAGCAAGATTAGAACAAGATATGATGTAAAAACACTGAACTAAAAAATTTTTTTTAAAAAAAACCTCACTTGAAAAGTCAAACTGTTCACACTCACAAAAGGAATATAACAAGAGTAAGGTCTGTAGCTTCCAAGATGGCTGCTCCCAGCCTTCCGCGACCCACCTGACATCAGGCCGCGACCTAACAAGTGGGTCCTGACCCTCAGTTTGAATAACACTGATCTATAGGATTCCACCATGAAGCCTCATTGAGGGCAAAATGGTTGGGGTGGGAAGATAGTCCCCATGACAGTGTATTATAAGGACATTGATAGGGAAACATACAAGAAAATATATAAGAACAATTACAGCTCCATGGAATAGGAAGATGGTATCGCATGCTGTAAAATGCAGCCATTTGTTGCAACAGTAAGGGGAAAAAATGTGCTATGAACCAGAACTTTTGCCTGTCCTTCTTTCTTCTTTGACATCATCGTCTTCAAGCCCAGGCAGGCTGGTTTGCTTGCTTTCATTCGGAGAGGACTGTTGTTGGTTTTTCCCCTGTTATTCCAGCTGAGCAAATAATACAATCAATCCATTCCCCCTTGTATTAGCCATTCACAACTGTCCTTTTCGGTCTCTTTGGTCCCCCCAATTCAGTGGTGTTCCGGGGAGGGGCAAGTGCTAAGTGTTGCAGGAGTTCCTGTGTAATGTGGCCCCTCCTCCTCCTCTCCAGAGCCATTCGCGGCTCAGCAAAGCCGTGGAGCCAGCTCTCCAAGCTGCGTATGGCTGTGAAAGTGAGGGGGCGGGGCTGCTTGACTGAGGGGGCGGGGCTGCTTGACACAGGAGCTCAGGCTCCTGCAAAACGTAGCAGTGTGTGTGTGTGTGTGTGTGTGTGTGTGTGTGTGTGTGTGTGTGTCCCAGGAATGCCACTGCCCAAATTCTCTCCAATCAATGGAGTACTTATCTAGGGCTCCTTGGAAGTAAGAAACTCCACACCCTCACTGATACCAGTCTATTCTAATTAACCCATTTGCCCCAATTGAGAGAGTGAATATTTTGGCCTGCTAAGTCTGCCAAACTGTTCCCCACTTCTTTCAAGAGTGAAATCCACCTCTTGCAAGCAGGAGGCAGTTCAACTGTGGTAAATAATAACTATGAAAAAAAAAACCAGAGAGATCCGGTCCTACTATGTGCATTGGCTTGGCAGTTTGCCCCATTGGGAATCAACAGGGCCAACCTCTTAACAGGAGAGCGGTCAGACCATTAGGCCATGCTGTCCTCGCCCACTGCTCAAATCCCAAGCTGGGAGTCGCTTCCTGAAAGTCTCAGGCAAACAGATGGATTTGGCTTGGTTTCCCTGGTCCTGCCCTCTGAAGATAGCAAAGATGGATGGAAGAAAGGGGAGATATAAATGTAACAAACATCAATGGATTTTGTTTCTGGACTGTAGCCTGAGGATCCCTGCACTTGGCTGATTTACTATGAGGCTGCAATCCCACAGCCACACTTTCCTGGGAGTAAACCTAATGAGCCTTACTTCTGAGTAGACACACACAGGTTTGTGCTGTGAGACGGTCTGCGTCTCAATTTGATTATGCAGGATGGGAGGGGGGCTTAATGAGATCTACGAGCACCCCCTCGCCCCCCCCCCACATTTATTCTCCCCTCTTGGTAGCCTTCTAAAAACAGCCATTTAAGGGGCCAGAGTGAAAAGTAAGGGGGCTGCCTCCCTCTGTAACTCACCTGAGATCCATAAACCTGAATCCCTAGAATCATTTGAAGACTACTAGGCTTTCAATGGGATGGAATTTATGTCCACCGGTTTAACTGTTTTGGGAACAAGGGGGGCGGGTGTCCGACGCCCCTAAGAGATACTCGAAATGGAGGGGGGGCTGCTACAAGGGCGAAGGGCAGGTTTGTCTAGGGAAAAGGATCTCCGGAAAAGAGCGACCTGATCCCCACTTCTAAATACGAAGTCTAACTATTATATGCGTTATTGGTGGGGTAAGGAAGGAATATTAAGAAACGTCGGCTTCACATTGGCGTGATCCGCTGAAAAGTTTGAAACACCAACACAACCGTGAGTCATATTTTAAAAAGGTCCACTTCATAAATTCAGCAGCAGGTCGAACAATGGAGGGATCGGATGGAGGGGAAATTAATTGGGGGGGGGAAGCTTGGTCCTTGAACCCCCCTCTGGCGCCGCTTTTGAAGCAAAGTCTTTATATCGCTTTCTTTCCGCAACGGTTCAAAGGTCCGGACTTCACAGCCTGCCCCGTTTGGTAATTTTCTTTTCCCGAGAGGAGGGAATTATTGTCAGCACCTTCACTGGGGAAGAAAATTGGGGTTCCTTTTTCTTTTTCCTATTTTTTTCCAATGTTTAACGAGAACGGTGTATTGTCATAATTCATTTTACTTTTCGATTCCTTCCTTTTTTTTCTTGAGCAGTAGGGAGGATGAAGATCGGGTTGTACAAAAATTGGGTTTCCTTTTTCTTTTTCCTCCTTTTTTTATGCCTAACGAGAATGGGGTACTTTTCATTCGTTCCGAATAATTCATTTTATTTTTCGATTCCTTCATATTATTTGTCTTGAGAAGCGGGGAGAATGAAGAAGAGGCCACGGGTGTGCACCATGCTGGGGGAAAAAGGACCATTTTCCCACCCACCCCCAGGAAACAAACCCGGTAACCAAAAATAAATACGAATAAAAATCTCCCATCTCAAGCCTTGTCTCTGTCTTGGGGTTCTGACCACTGATCTTCCGCCCTGCCTTCGACACAACGATCGGCAACTGACTAAAATACACCCAGGTGCAACGTGCACTTGTCAATTGCATTGATTTTAAGGACATCCACAGCGCGTTGCTTCAAAGGGAACCGCTTCCGAACCGGAGTACAGTAGCGCAGCCAAAGACATCGCGCTGACTCTCTTTCCCTCAACCGTCGAGGATATCGTCCGATTCCTCTTTTTTATTTTTATTTTTCATTCATTGAAGGAGCATCTTCAATTCTGGAATTGCTGATAAAGGTTATTTTAAAAAACCAACATTTTTTCCCCCAAGACAAAAAAATTACATCGATGGTTGAATAAACGCATTATTACTCAGACTTTTTGTGGATCACGTTGCTTAAAAGTGTTGTTGTTGTTGTTGTTGTTGTTGTTGTTGTTGTTGTTGTTGTTG
>JAJKFI010000099.1:22551-80892 GCA_029204185.1 Lerista edwardsae | reverse complement strand
TTATTATTATTATTATTATTATTATTATTATTATTATTATTATTATTGCCAGAGAAGAAGCACAGACTGTGAACATTTCCCTTACTGAACTTTGAGTGTTTCTGTGTGTCCAAAAAATTTGTATATTTATATATAACTTTGTAACTTCATAAATCATGCTAAAGAGTTAAAAATAAATTTAAGAGAAATAAGTTTTCTTCTTGAAAAAGAAGTTTCAACTTTTTGGGGCAGCCTCTCCAACATCTGTAATGGACATGCGGAAGATCCAATGAGGAGGTAGCTGATGATGTCAGCAGTGGTCTTCCTTCCTGCTGAATCTGGAACACATGGGGTTAATCCCAGAGCGCCTGCTAGCTTTAGGAATACAGCTGCAGCCTAGGCAGGCTAATGAGGGCCCTGGCTGTAAAGGAAAGGAGATTAGCACCAGGTGGTGTGAGGTATGGTTGGAGCACAGTTTAGTGCGAGAGGAGCACTACTGGAGAAAACTGACTGGCCTACCTGTGTATGACAAACCTGGACAGCCTATTGACTGTGAGCTTGGATTCTGATTTGGTTTTGGCGTGACGTGACTGGCTTACTGACTATTAGACTGACCCAACTTGGATCACAGACTGACTGGCTTGTGGACCTGACCTGGCTTACTAGCCCTTGGACTGGCTTGTGGATTACTGGACCTGGCTCGCGGACTAACTCCAACCTTGGACTCTGATTCTGGCTTGGGCTTTTGGCTTCCAACTGACGTGGACTGAACAGGCAAACTGAGAAGGTGAGGCCTAGTTGGGTTCTCTCAGAGGCGTCATCCTACCAGAATGGGGCGGAACCCTGTTCCATTAGTTCCGGGGAGAGCGGGAATGGAGCAGCAGCGCGCGGCAGACTACGCGCACTGTTTTTGCCCGCCCACCCGCCCCTGCGCCTGGATCGCTCTGTAAGAGAGCTCTTCCGGGCGCAGGGAGGCGTTGCCGGGCGCTGCAAGGGGGTGGGGAGCTACAGCTCACTCGTCTATCCCCGCAGCGTTCCGCATCCTGGCGCCAGCAGCGTTCCGGTTGCTGGTGCCAGTGAATGACGTCACTGGGTTCGCTCCACTGCTGCACCAAAGCTGTTTAGAGGGGAAACTGGTCAGCCTAGTGTGGGCGTTAGGATGCTGGGGAGGCCCAGCAAGGGGGTTCTGGAACAACAACCCCCTGCATCCTGGCAGCCAGGGCTCCCCCACCCACAGCCACCCTCTTCATATGCCACTGGCCTGTATTCTTAAAGACAGAGGGTCCCATTTCAACCCTAACATCATGGGCACCCTTTCTTGGAAACAAGCTCCACTGAAGTCAACAGTATCCCCTGAGGAAATACACTGAAGATGGAGAGATCAGTTGCAACTGTAATATTGTCAATAATACCCATGACTGGAATATGAATTCTATTCATGTCAAATTCCAAGGTTATATAGCAAGATGAAATACATTTTTTTTTGTTGTCAATGCCTCATGTACGAACGACACTTAAATCATTTGCTAAGTGCCTGGCCCACTCTCTATCAGGCACTCAATGCTGGTGATGAATTCAGTATATAAATGATCAGACACCCCCCCGCCCCACTATAACAATAAATGGAGAACAATTTTGTAAGATGAAGACTTGGAGGATACAGTTGACAAATTATCTGTTAATATGGGACTCTCGACCACAGCTCAGCAGATCAAGAGTGTGTGGGAGGGTGGATTTTCTAACCTGGGTGCATACTTACTTGGGAGTAAGCGCCACTGAACTTACACAAATGTCACAAAGTTCTAGAGCAGGGATCTCCAAACTTTTCAGTATGAGTGCCACCCTGTATATTTTACATATTTTTGTGGGCTGATAAAAAGCAGGTTTATGAATGAATGAATGAATGAATGGAGAGCCCAATCCTTTCCAGCACTAATGTAGCCGTGCCAATAGGGAGTAGTGTGCCACATCCTGCAGTCAGGGAGACCTCCTCAAGGGGAACATTTGCTACCTTACCTTGAGGATGCATCGCAGCTACAGATTGGAAAGTTTCCAGAGCTGGAAAGTTGGATAGGATTGGGCCCTGAGTAAGATTGAATTGCAATCTTACTCAGGATTTTTTTAGAGTGCAATCCTAACCTGGATTGGCTGGCAAAGTTTGGCCTAAACAAGGGATACTGTAAAGTGTGTTTGGACCATTCAGTGGCGTTTCTACAGAGAGGGCAAAGCTCTAAGTTTTGCTCCTGCACCGTTTTAGCCAATCCTCACAGGGAACAGCAACATCTTGGCGTTGCTAACTGGCTACAGCAGCAAGGGAGAGGAGGGATTTACATGACAGGGTAAGGCTTCTTGCAACACTTAGAGCTTTGCCCTCCCTGTAGAAACGCCTCTGGGACCATTCTCAGAGTCAGAGAGGCCAGCACTCAGGAGTGTGTCACCTCTGATGCCAAGAGTGATTCAAAAGCACTTTACGGTGGCCCTTGTGTTGGCCAAACTCCAGGGTAGGATTGCGCCCTGAGTCAGCATGATATGATCCAGAACAAAAGAGAAATGTGACCATTACAAAGAAATAATGCCGTGTTTAAACGGAGAAATGATATGAGTAAAAATGTCATTAACACACATGCTGTTGGAAGCTCTTTTCTTTACTTCCTTCTGTGGCTGGGGGAAGCCACTTTTCCTTCCGAGGGTGCCCCTGAGTGCTTTAATTGATTGAGTGGATTAAGTGGCTTAATTGATCCTTGATTAATTAAGGGGGTGTTTATGTCAATGCCGTGCCTGGGGCACTTGGGGAGGAGCAGATTACAAATCCAAATTACTGTTTTGCATATCTATATGCACCACAACAGCGTTTGGGTCTCTTCAGTCTAAAAGAGGCACCTAAGGGAGGGGGACATGATGGCAAACTACAAAATTATGCAAGGGATGGATAGAGAAATGAGAGAGGGAAAAGAGCATCCCTCTCTATCAACACCAGAACCAGGGGACATCCCACTAAAATCGGGTGTTGGGAGAAGAACAGATAAAAGAACATTTTAACCCAGTGAGTAATCTGTGGAACTCCTTGCCACAGCGTGCAGTGACGGTGTTTAGCCTGGGTGCTTTTAAAAGGGGATTGGGCAGATTTCTAGATGAAGAGTCCTCACAGATTACAAACTGTGATGGATATGTACAACTTCCTTATTTTAGAAGCAGGCTACCTCAGAATACCAGATGCAGGGGAGTAGCCACAAGCAGCAAGGATCTTGTTGTCTTGTGTGTTCGCTGAGACATCTGGTGGGCCACTGTGAGATACAGGAAGCACACAAGGCAACAAGATAATTGCTGCTTGTTGCTACTTCCTGCATCTGGCATTCTGAGGTAGCCTGCTTCTAAAATAAGGAGGTTGCACCACCCATCAAGGCCTATAACCTGCAATGGACTTTTCCTCTTTTAACCCATCTGTCCAATCCTCTTTTAACCCCTCTTTTTAATCTGTCCAATCCTCTTTTAACCCCTGCTAAGTGGGCAAGAAACCCCTGCTAAGTGGGCAAGAGGCACTTTTTCAAGTGGTGTCCTCTTATATTTAGCAGGGGGAGAGCAATTGTCCCTCTTCACCCCAGCACAGTGTCGTTCTCGTGGCTGTTGCTGGTGGTGTTCTCCGTTCTTTTAGATTGTGAGCCCTTTTGGGACAGGGAGCCATTTAACTTTAATGTTATTATTTGCCTGTAAACCGCTTTGTGAACTTTATGTTGAAAAGCGGTATATAAATACTAGTGATTGATTGATTGATTGATTGATTGATTGATTGATTGATTGATTAAAGGCACCTAGGCTAGATGCCTTCACCACCTCCTGGGGCAAGGAGTTCCACAGATGAATTACTTGCTGCAGTAAAAGCGGGTAATGCGGCGTGATCCTGCGCGCGTGTCTCTTATGTTCCTACTTTCCCAACTGCACAAAACCAAATCAAGCCCGAAACGTTCTTCGAGGCGTGAGAAGGCAGTTCTTCGACCCAAGCCGGCTGACACTCGAAGACGACACGCCAGGGAGGCAGCAGCCGCAGGGAAGCTGCGCTGGCGCGACCAGGAAGGGTTGCCTCCCGCCCCCCGCTAAATACCAGCACCCCATTTTCGAAGGGGGCCCCTTCTGGCAGCTGCAGTCGGGTGACAATTCGCACGACCTGAATTACGCGTCGATTTGCAGGAGGGCGCCTTTGTACTGAACGGTCGGGGCCGGGATCGGACCCCCCGGGATCGGACTGCGGGAGGCGCACTTGGAGCCCGAGCTCCGCGCCCCCGGCTGCGCGCTTCGCCTCCCCGGAACGGGGCGCGGGCGCAGGCAGCCGTTGTTTACCGCGGTTGATTCGCAGCGTCTGCGCGCCCGGGCGCCGCGCCACCGGCTCGGCTCCTGCCAAGGAGAGCGCGGGTGCCAAGCGGGGCGCGGGCGCGGGCTGCCGCCGCGCCCCTCCTCTCCCCGCCTCGCTCCCGGGGTCTGCGCCAAACCCGACAGGCCGACGTCCAACAGGGGCAGCCTCCTGGGCCACCCTCGTTTGGCAAGCAGCCGCTCCCGAGCCGCACCAGTGCCGGGATCCCGCCCTGTGTCCTCGGCTCCCTGAACCTGATGGGCAAACTGGCAGCCGCAGAAGGGACGCATGCCCGATCTCTGAAAGAAAGAGCCCTTTCGTAGTGCCCCGTTCTTCACATCCACAGAGCGAGCCCACGTGGAAGGGCGTGTTCTTTGTACAGCGGCGGCTTTTAAAATGCACTGATGGCAAGGGGTGGGGGTGCCCCTCCATGGGTCACGAAACTGGCAGGATAGGGTTGGCGACATGCATCAAGGGTTAAACAGTCTGCTTCTTGGGGGTGGGCACAGCTGCCCAATCAGGTTTACAGGTTGAAAATCCCTTATCTGGCAGAAGATTTAGTCGAGAGGGTTAATACCTCCGTTTGCCTGAAGATAAGAGCTGAAGATCTGAAGGTCCCCAGTTCGGGACAGCCGGAAGTCTCTGTGAGCGGCAGACCTCGTTAATTGCGACTGATTAACAGCTGAGCTTCAGCCGCCTTGTGTGAGGGGGAGTTGTGCCGAAGTTCAGCCGCTTCTCTGGTGGGAGCAGGGAAGCCGTTTATCAGCCAGCAAGAAGACAAACGGGTGGCCAGAAAGAAGGACTAAATCCAGAAAGATCCATCTGTATGTGTGTAGTTCTTGAAAGATAGAACATTTCTGTAAAAATTGTAAAAACCTTTGGGTTTCTGGATAAAGTCTGCCTATGTAAACCACCTTGAGTTATAGTCATTAGAGAAATCTGGTGACCTAAGAAAGGCGGTATATAAATCCAAGTATTATTATTATTATTATTATTATTATTATTATTATTATTATTATTATTATTATTATTATTATCCAGACTGCTTGAGATGAGAAGGTGTCTGGATTTCAGATTTGTCTGGGGTTTGGAATAATTGCACGAATATCCTAAGAAATGCTTCTTCTTGCTCTTTTCACTTCTTGCTCTTTCACCATTTGCGTGCCTGCTGGCCTCTCTGACCCTTTTTAGCAATGGCACATGCGACACGCCCCAGAGCAGGGAACAGAACTTCCAGCCTGCCTGTGGGAATGAGGCACAAGACCTTCTAGTGCTCACACTTCCGAAAGCTTGGACAAAAATGTCTGGATTTTGGAGTAGTTTGGTTTTTGGATGTTCAGATAAGGGATCATCACCTGTACAGACACAGAGGCTTGAGTGGCTGGTAAAGTGAAAAATGTTTTTAAGGTGAGCCCCAGTGCTAAAAAGTTTGAGAATCACTGCTCTAGGAATGTAAAAAGTGCAGGTCTAGCAATGGACTGCTTGCAGAGGCGGATCTACAGGGAGGGCAGAGCTCTAAGTGTTGCAAGAAGCCTTACCCTGTCATGTCAATCCCTCCTCTCCCTTGCTGCTGTAGCCAGTAAGCAACGCCAAGATGTTGCTTTTCCCTGTGAGGATTGGCTAGAACGGTGCAAGGGGTAGTGATTTCCACTGCAAAGTAAGGCTTCTTGCAAAACTTAGAGCTTTGCCCTCCCTTAGATCTGTCTCTGACTGCTTGTCACTCCCCTAGTGCGCCTACAATGACAGGAGCTGACTAAACCTTGATGTAGCACTTAAATGTTGCAGTATCCTCACATCAAACGCTTGTTTTGCAGATCTCAGCATCCTATGTCAGCAACACCGATCTCATTTCCCTAAAGAAATGTTAAAACATTAATTGCATGTATTTATTTAGAAAGCAACGTCTGCTCTGCCCTTATTTTGTTGGTGGTAGCAAACCATTAGCAATCGCAAGAAGGAAGCACGTTGGAATTCAATGGGATTAGGAGAAATTAGGGCATTGTTGTAATACATTGTCAGAAGTAAATCATAATGAGAAGCAATTAGTAAGGCTTGAATGGGATCAACCTTTTAACAGCACTTAGTAAAGTAGCAGGGGAAAAAGACTACTACAAAATTAGGGTTGCAATCATCAACTCTTAACCGAGAGCCAGCCCCATTGAACTCAATGTGACTTCTGAGTAGCCTTGTGTAGAGTCCTAATTTTCTCTTTAATATAATGCATTGGGATTTTTTTTTTTGGCCACTTGTACTTTTCAGTATATATAGAGATGGTATTCAGTGTTTTTATATACAATTAAAAACCCAATATTAATTATCCAGGCATGCCTATTAGTTTATATTAACATGCCTTTCAACTGAAATTCTTATTTCATGTCGGGATTAAAATCTTGTCCAATGTCAGAAAGGAGGGAAGACAACGGGAATATTGTACTGTAAAAACACTGTTGACTATATATATTGTGGTCAGTTCAGTGGAATAAAAAAAATGATGGGACTAAGGACATGATTTTATTGTTAAAAATGAGGAATATGGTGGTTGTTTTTCAAAATCCTTTTGAGCAATTATAATTTGAGTGAGGCTGAATTTCAATACATGCTTACGTGGGAGTGATCTCACTGGCCTCAATGCATTTCAGTAAACAGGCAGAGGATTGCATGGTTAGCTGTAGATCAAATTATACAAAATAATGGAGGATGGTTAAATCCTTCCTTGAATGGAAAATACAGGTTGAGCCAAATTGGAATGGAAAACCAACAGGTTGAGCTGTGCTCTGGTCACCTCTGAAGGCTGTTCTGAGACCCACCCGAGGCAGTGGTGTCATTCAAATGATTTAGGAACAGGAACTCACTTTTGATTGGCACTTGTCGGCGGAGGCGAGGCACATTCAAATGTTGGGGGGAAAAAACCCAAAACCCGGAACTGGGCCCGTTAGGATCCGGAACGCCCGTTCTGGTCCGTTCCCCCTGAATGACATCACTGTGCCGAGGCCTTGGTGTGGGTGAAATTCTCCCATTGCACCCTGCACAGCATCGTCGGGGCTCAGAAAGCCCTCCGGAAATGTTGGGAGCACAGCTCCCGTTGTGTTCAGAAGGTGGGGAGAAACCCCCCATTCTGAGCCTTGAGGACGCTTGTGCGCTAATGTGCACAATGTCATTGGGGCTCAGAAAGCCCTCTGGACCCAACCAGAGCACAGTTCCAGTCGGGTCCGGAGGGTAGTAATCCGCAGATTTAATTACCCACATCTTTTTTTTTATCCACAGAGGTTTTCAGGAACAGAACCCTTGCAAATAAAAAGGCCCCCACGCAGGGCTGGCTTTAAGCCAATGTGACCAATGCGCTTCAGGGGGCCCCGCACTAGCAGGGTGAGCATATTGCCTGTGGCTGCAGCTGGGCTCTCGATGGGCTGCAAGTCAGTGGGGTGAGCAGAGCAGCTTTACCTGGGTCTCTCCCACCTGCCTCTGCCTCTGAACAGCCCAAGATGGGCCACCTGGAAGCGGTTGGTGGGGATGTTATGCTATCACCACCAACTACTTCCACAGGCCATGCTTTGCATGTGCCACGAACAGAGCTCTTGTTGGTGAGTGGGGGGCCCCGCAGGGAGGGTTGGGGGCTCCACAGGAATGCCCCACATTAGGCCCTGCTAGAGCCGGCCCTTGCCCCACCTGTAGATGGCAATTAATTTGGAAAGCAGAATGGACATTCTTATATATGACAGAGAGTTCTATTATCAGATAATTACACAAGCCAGTGAGATACAAAATACTTGTAAGAGATCAGGACAAAGTCCCACCTGGAAGGAACATGATGCCAAGGGGTCTTCACATGCAGTGGGGTAGCTCAAAAATTTGGGCCCAATAAATACAAAAATGACAGACTTTTTGGTTGTTAGACTGTCATGAAATACATTAGGAAGTAAGCAGTCACATCAAGAGAGCACCTAAACCAACCAGTTCCCAGCTCAGGTGACACCTGCAATGTTGGGTTAATGCAATTTGTACTTGCAAAACAAGACGTAATGGGGAGGTATGGTGCCCTTGTCCAAGCTATTTTTATATAGCGGCATCAAGATACTGTACCTGTTGCTTTACCTCGGATGAGAGGCTGGAACCCTGTTTCAAACTAGTCAAATCTAGCTTAGATCCAGGGGAAACAACAGAGAAATGAGTGATAACTTTCTCGGAAGCAGGGATAGGAAAGATGACCCATATGGTCCTTCTCTGGACCAGTGGCAGTGTATTCATTTGCACATCGTTGGATGGGATATTGCATCTCCATGTGCATGTGGAAAAGGCCTCTGACTGCACTTTGCAAAACTGGTGCATCATGCGCTAAGTGGTAGCACTTTTCCTCCTGGAGACAGAACCTCCCCCACAATCTAACACTGTCAGTGAGGGGCAACGAAACTCAGGCAACATTTGACCCAGGATGCACACAGTATGTAGGTGATGCCATCACAAAGACGTTCATTACGTTTTTCTTGTGAACGTGAGAGATCCACAAAACAATTCACACACGCTTACTTGCATGGGAAATGGGAAACAGTTAATCCAGGGTACTTTGGCCTGACTGAAAACATCTCCCCTGGGGAGGCTACTGAAAGCTGTTTCTCTTAGAAGCCATTCTTCAACAGCACATTAAACCCAGCGAGCCGCACCCTGTATAAACAAGTGCACAAATGTCTTCATTGTGGGCTAGAAAGCAGCAGAAAGACACTGTTAAATAGTTATTAAAGGTAAAGGTTTCCCCACGACCGAATGGTCTAGTCGTGACTGATTGTAGGGGGCGGTGCTCATCTCGGTTTCAAAGCCTGTAGAGCCGGCGTTTTGGTCCAAGGACAAGCTTCCGTGGTCATGTGGCCGGAATGACTCTACGCCGTAGTGCATGCAACGCCGTTCCCTTCCCACCGAAGTGGTCCCTATTTATCTACTTGCATTTAGGTGCTTTCGAACTGCTAGGTTGGCAGGAGCTGGGACAAGCAACAGGAGCTCACTCCGTCGCGCAGTCTTGAACTCCCAACCTTCCGGTCAGAAAGCCTAGAAGCAGCGGATTAACCCGCTGCGCCACCATGTCCTTTGATGTGGTGTTATTAGCCCAATCCTAATCTGTGCTGGAGCAGGCAGGATGGCTGGCCTGCACTGCATCCAATGCAGGCTGGGAGACGGCTGGATCTCGCCTTGGGGATATTTCCCCCTTACCTAGAGGTAAGCCCCAGCTAGCTCTATGGGCTGTGAAATTGCTGGGGCAAATCGGAGTGACGGGTTTGGGCCCACCCAGCCTGGGAATAGGGGTTAAGATTCGCTTAGATCTGGGCACTACCCCCTTCCCCAGGCCCGCCCATGGGGCCACCCTCTCTCTGCCCTCCCCGTTCTGCCTCCCTCCTGCCCTTCTCAAGCCCCTGCGCGCTGGACAAACTCAGCTGGCGCAGGTCCAACTCGCTGGGTGACCGCATCATCACCTGTGGGTCAGCCCAACTCCCTGCTCTGGCCCAGCACCTTCTGCAATGGGGCAGACGTGTCTTACGGCATGTTTGTGACAGCGCTGGGTTGGCCTAAGGGACTTACGCCGGCCTAGCGCCACTGCAGGCAGTAGCGCCAACTCCGTAGGTGCTGGTATGCTGTCAGCACTCACAATAATTTTTGGGGGGTGCTATGCACCCCCAATGTCAAGCACCCCCCCCACAGCACAGCACCCCCATGTTCGGTGCTGAGCCAGGAGTGCTCCCGGGCCAGCGGCGAGCAGGCTGAGCCGAGGGCAGCGTGATTGAGCCAATGAGCTCCTTCCCAAGGCGTCATTGGCTCGTCCGCCCCAGCCTCAGAAGGGGGCGGGGCTGCCTTGCAATGCGTAGCAGCGATGCAAAGCGGCCTCTTCCGAGGCCGGGCCACAATGACAGGGTGTGTGGCTACGTAAGGGGCATGGCTATGGGCACCCCTGATTACAGGAGTGCACACCCTATTCCATCCAACACAGGCTTTACAGATATAATTACAAAAGCAGGAAATGAGAACTTGGCTTTATTTTTATGGGTGAAAACATCCTCTTTATGCGGACCAAAGTAAAGGATTAGTGTAAAGCAGCTTGTGCACGTGTAACTTCAAGAAGCTGAACGTGGACCTCTGAAATAGTGTGTAGATGGTTTGTTGAAACTTGCCCCAAGATGCGTTTTTTTCTTTACGTCCAGAAAACACAACACCACACACACGTGCAGGTAGCATTCGCTGTCTAGCAGAATCTGCTTCTTGCTTTTGCCTAGGTGTGTTTCTCAGGAAAAGCTCCATCTAATCATCCACAAACGAGCTCAATCTGGAGCCATACTAATTAACTGGGCATGCACACACTCTGTGTAGCGGAAAACCTTTGGCTCTTGCTGCGGGAACAGGTGAAGATTATTCCGGATGACAGATCGGAGAAGGCAAGACTGAATCCAGACACATTTTCTTCCCCTTTCATATTTGTGAAAATTGTCGAGAACACCAAGAATATTTTTATTTGCCATTTCTCTCCCACTAAATAGCTTCGTTTGGAGTTCTTGGGGAATGGAGTAATTGCCCCTTCTAGGAGAAGCCAAGTCCACGTGTAACTTGTTTGCCCTTGTTCTTCCCCGTTTATAGGAACACTTAAAAACAAAACGAAAAACCCTCTTCAAATCTTGTTACTGTGCGGTCCTTCAAGTCTTTGTGTGTGCAGAACAGCTGTGAAGTTGGATGACCTGTCTTTGCAAAGTACTGTTGCATAAACCGCAAAGATGCTGAATCGTTGAAGGAATTCATGGGAGTAAAACACTTCACTGCTAAATTAAGGCCAGGCATTTCGGGTCAATAGGAACGTAAGTAACCCTCTCCCCACATTCTCCTTTGCACAGTATTCTTCTAAATCCCTTTTAGTGTCATTCAAGCTGTCACCAATAGGCAGAGATGTTCTGCATTTTGTGTGCAGGTATGAAGAAGCAGAATGCATTTTTCTAAGAATGTAACCGGAGAGCACACTATGTGCATTCTACTTTATGGAATATTTTCCAATTTTGTATTGCTAGATGTTTTTTGTAAGAGTCGTGGCATTAGATGCCTACTGTTCTTCACGCAACACCATTCTTCAAATGCTGCAGGATTTCAGGAAATAGCAATTTTATCATTGACCCAAAGTTCCAACCAATCAATCCCATTTCCCCTCCTCAAATCAGATGAAGTCGGGTGATTTCAAATATTGCAAACAACTTTTAATTTTTGAATTTTATACAAACGTGGGCTAGATACAGAGGTGGCTGTGACAAAAAAGGGTTCTTATTGCCTGCAAGTGTTCACAGAGACATATAAATACCGAAGGCAAGCTTCCTGACATCCAACATGATGAGATATTTTAAAACTGGCAAGGAGGATGAAGACGGAGCACTTGGAGTTCGTGTCCGTTTCTCTGGCAGTTCTTGAAGTGCTCCTGCCTTTATATATAGCAAAATCAGAGCACTAGGAACCAAGGGGAAGATTTTTAATGCACTGCATCTAATATTGGGCCGGAAGGAGAGAGTAACGAAACAAACCAAGCAGCGACAAACTATGGAAAATACAGGTAAGGCTGTGATCCTTGCAAGAGACACAATGTTTGCTTTGAACGACGGCACTGAAGAGTTTCAAAGAATGACATCAGGTGGGTTGTATGATGCACAAAAGGTTTGCTTTTCTGCACAGGGCATGCCCACTCTTCAGCAAAGGTACAGGAAGAAACTGCAATGCTAACAAACAAACAAACAAAAAGGGGAACTTAAGCACAAGTGGAGCTCAGACTCCATGCCGGCATTCTCACAGCGCAAAGCAAAGCGACATAGAAAACGATGCAAAAACCATGGTTTCCAGGACGTTCTCAGCAGTATGCCACCCGTGTCCTGCTCTTCAATTCTAACCCCATCCTTCCAGGGACCATTTTTCTCTTCCCTTCAAGGTGGGATGATTTACATTTTGGTACTGGGAGGAGGGCAAGTAAAGCAAAACTATAAATGCAAATGCATGATCAGGCTACAAAACAAAACACTTCATGGGAGACAGAATTTCAGCCTTCTTCTTCATCGCTGTCCTTCATTGTGATGCCTTGAAGTCCACCCCCGTCGGCTACGGAGACTGTGGCTTCTTCCACCGTCAGGCGGCTGTGAACTGTATCGTACGTTTTACTGTTCAGGGTTCCTTCCAGCACCCCTTGCAACCTGAAGTCTCGGTATGTCTTCTGTAGAAATAAGACCATATTTTCAGGGTGGGACTAAAGACTACTTCCAAAAACTTAAGATCAGTGGTTCTCAAACTTTTTAGACCGGGATCAACTTATTAGAATGGCTCTCTTGTTGGGACCTGCTGGAAGTGATGTCATTAACCTGGAAGTGATGTCATAGCTGGAAGTTACATCATCAAGCAGGAAGTGCTGTCACTGTGACATAAAGACACTCCAGGAATGCAAATTGGCATTCTTGGACTGCAGCAATTGCACAACCATGAAACATCCCTGACAGAAAGCAAGTTGAGGACAAAATATTATGTAAAAGCACTGAACTAAAAACATTTTTTTTAAAAAAACAAACACCCTCGCTTGAAAATTCAAACTGAACACCCACAACAGGTATATAGCAAGAGTAAGGTCTGCAGCTTTCCAAGATGGCTGCTCCCAGCTTTCTGCAACCCACCTGACATCTGGTCGCGACCCACAGTTTGAGAAACATTGCGTTATACTGAATGTAACAATGTAAAGTCAGGCACAACGCTACCCTCTTCCAGCTTAAGTCACGAGAATGCTGAGATGGGTCCTTTGTTGTAACTATTTGAGGCCACTGTTCCCACTAAGGTGTGCAGCACTGTGGTAGCGCACGTCTGGCCAAGCACCATGGCAACAAAGCAGTTCGGTGATGCCAATGCCGAGTGTCTGGAGGTGGTGTCACAACACCACACAGCTGGGAGTGGATCCAGAGCGGGGCCCTTAGAGGGAAAGCTGGTCTGAGTGTGATTGCTATGCATTTGTCGAAGGTCAAGAATCTAGGGGGATTTGCGTCATCTTTGGGGCATGTGCTTTGTGCGGTACCTGGGTGGACATTTTTCATGACCCGCTCAACTTCATGAAGGGCCCAATCCAGAACTCACTAGCACGGGAGGTATAGACATACCACTAGCACTGGTGTAGTAAAAATGCCTTTAGGCACTTCCAGTGCTGGTGCCAAGCCCTTACTACCGGCGTGGGCCTAACCACAGTGCCCCCTGCCTGAAGGAGGGAATGCGATGCTGGCGGCTGTTAAGTGAAGGGGCTGCCAGTGTTTTGTCAATTCCGGTGAAGCAGGGGAGAGGTGGAGCGGGGGTGGGACGCATGCAGTGATGTCATGCAGGGGGAACGCGGGGGAACTCAGTTCCACTAGTTAAAATTAGGGCTGACTCCGCCCACTTCACCCTCCCCCCTCCCCATTCCTCTGCAAAGAGCTTTTCTTCTTGGTTGGCCGGCACTCAGAGGTTTAAAGGGAGCGACTCCGGATTCCTAGGGGGGCGAAGGCAGTGATGTCATTCAGGGGGAACGGACCAGAACGCGCGTTCCGGATCCTAACGGGCTCCGTGGCTGGTTCCGGGTTCCCGACAAGTGCCAATCAAAATTGAGTTCCTGTTCCTAAATCATTTGAATGACATCACTGGACGCATGGTAGCCTCCACTGCCGGATCCTGACCTCCGTGTCAGGGCACGTGGCCAACAAGGAAGTTCTCTTGTCGGTGCTGGCAAAATAGCCGATGCAGATGCGAGGAGACCAACTGGAAGCCCTGTGCCCTTACTGCGGGGAAAGGGGATCAACATGCCCTTCCTCCAAGGAGAACTAGGGGGCTGCCCAGCTGCCACTGGTTGCAGCAGTAGCTGTGGGGCTAGGCAGCTCAGGATTGGGTATGATACTTGCAAGTAAATCCCATTGAATTCAGGCATGACGGGACTGTGGGTGAACACCTGATTATTCGAGCCACTCATATTGAGTGTTGTATATAACTACGTAATATAAAACTGAAACTGCCATTTAAATTCCTTTGCATGTACTTACGGAATCAATAGCACCTGACCACTGAAATCAGCTTGGAGCTGTGGGATTATTTGCTGTAAGCAAGAACTGCCTCCTGTCAATCTTCCTTGGTTCACTGTTCCATTAGTGCACCTGATAAGTAGCTGAACAGTTTCAGGGAGGTCTTCAGATCACTAAATTGCCTCATCAATCACTTGGTTAAGTGGCCTTTTTGGCTTCTCTTCTGCAATATATGGGCATCAGGGGCCAGGTTTGCCAGAAGCTGCTTGTACACCACTAAATTTTGCTACAGCGACTTCCACTGTGGAACCGATTCAATGACTGATACTGATGATTGTCAAATATCTTATGCTCTCCATCCTTCTTTTAAATTAGGACGGCATTTTGACCCAGCAAATGTAAAAACGCATGTGTGTACTGGTTTGGTTCAGCCTTGACTAGCAAATGCCGGAGCCAATTCTTTAGGGCAGTGGTTCTCAAACCTTTTAGCACCGGGACCCACTTTTTGGAACAACCATCTGCCCACTGGAAGTGATGTTGTGCGGCACCCCAAAGGGGATTGGCAGTGATATGATGATGTCACTGCATCATCGTGACACTACCAAAGTACTTCAGAGGAACGCTATTTGTGGCTGTTCAGAGCCTTGGGAGGTGGGATGGCTTATCTGATGCCAAAGGCCTCTACTCAGGATGCCAGGGCATGTAACCCAGGGTCAACAGCCCCCCTGTCCCCTATTGCTACACTACTGTCTACAACAGTGGTTCTCAAACCTTGTAGCACCAGGACCCTGATGCGATGATAAAACATACAATCTGCACACACCTAGACAACAACAGAACTCAACATGGATTTGTCAAAAACAAATCTTGCCAGACAAATTTCATCTCCTTTTTTGATTGGATGACTAGCTTATTGGATGGTGGGAATGCTGTGGATGTGATTCATCTTGACTTCAGTAAAGCATTTGACAAGGTTCCACATGACACCTTAATCAGCACGCTGGAAAAATATGGGCTACTAAATGAAATCATTGTTAGGTGGATCTGCAACTGGTTGGATAACCGCACACAAAGAGTGATTGTCAATGGCTTTGCTTCGACCTGGAAGACAGTTTCAAGTGGCGTGCCCCGGGGCTCTGTCTTGGGCCCGATTCTCTTTAACATCTTCATCAATGACTTGGATGAAGGGATACAAGGGGACCTCATCAAATTTGCGGATGACACAAAACTGGGAGGAGTAGCACACACCATAGAAGACAGCAAAAGCCTTCAGGAAGACCTTGACAAGAGGGAATACTGGGCTGAAAGGAGTAAGATGAAGTTCAACAGGGCTAAAATGCAAGGTTCTACACTTGGGCAAAAATAACCAAAGACACAGGTATAGAACGGGGGAAACCTGGCTTGGCAGCACAACATGTGAGCGGGATCTTGGAGTTGCAGTGGCTCACAAGATGAACATGAGTCAGCAGTGTGATACAGCTGCAAAGAAGGCTAATGCAATTTTAGCCTGCATTACTAGAACCATAGCGTCCAAATCACAAGAAGTTGTGGTTCCGCTATACTCCGCACTGGTGCGACCTCATCTGGAGAACTGTGTTCAGTTCTGGGCACCTCAGTTCAAGAAAGATGCAGCCAAATTGGAGCAGGTTCAGAGAAGAGCAACAAAGATGATCAGGGGGCTGGAAAACAAGTCCTGTGAGGAAAGGTTGAGGGAACTGGGTATGTTTAGCTTGGAGAAGAGAAGGCTGAGAGGGGATATGATGGCACCCTTCAAATATCTGAAGGGCTGTCATAAGGAAGAAGGGATAAATCTGTTCTCATCTGCCTTTGACAGTAGAACTATGAGTACAAACTGGAAGAGAGGAGATTCCGGCTGGACATCAGGAAGAATTTCTTTACAATAAGGGCGGTTCAACAGTGGAATAGTCTGCCAAGGGAGGTGGTGGATTCTCCCTCACTAGAGACCTTCAAGCAGAGGCTTAACAGGCACCTGCTGGATATGCTCTAGGAGGATTTACTGCTACAGGCAGGGGGTTGGACTAGATGATCTTGTAGGTCCCTTCCATGATTCTATGACCCACTTTTAGAATGACAATCTGTCTGGGATCCACCAGAAATGATGTCATGGCCGGAAGTGCTGCCATTGCGATACCAGAGCCTGCTGCTTTTCTGAGAATGCAGCAATAAATTGGGTTATTTCCCAGCCATTTTCCAATAGCAAAGTCTATGCTTAACCTTGACACAAGCAAAACAACCACACAACCCTCCCCCTTTCCAGCATCCCATCTTCTCATATTTTCAATGATGGCTGCCCTGGGTGCTATGTGACCCACCTGAAATTGGCTCATGACCCAGCTAGTGGGTTTTCAACCTACAGTTTGAGGTTTCAACCTACTGCTTTTGCACATGGGCACCCCAACACTACCAAAATTCCCCCATCCCAATACAGGAGCACTGCTGCGGGCTATGCTGCATCCCACATGGAAATGTTTAGCTTGGCAAATAACATTCTTAGTTTGGGATCTCAATCAGGGCTAAGGCAACAAAGCGAGAGTTAGCGCTGGGCCTAAAATGAGAACCAAAAAAAAATCTATTTCCTTCCTGTTGCTACTACAGGCATGCCCCAGTATCCACTGATTTGTTATCCATGGTTACAGTTATCCAGATACCATGGATACTGGGACATCTGTTAAAAAGATAGGTCAAGGTAAAGGTTTCCCCACGACCGAATGGTCTAGTCGTGACCGACTGTAGGGGGCGGTGCTCATCTCCGTTTCAAAGCCTGTAGAGCCGGCGTTTTTGTCTGAGGACAAGCTTCCGTGGTCATGTGGCCGGCATGACTCTATGCCGTAGCGCATGGAACGCCATTACCTTCCCACCGAAGTGGTCCCTATTTATCTACTTGCACTTAGGTGCTTTCGAACTGCTAGGTTGGCAGGAACTGGGACAAGCAACGGGAGCTCACTCCGTCGCGCAGTCTTGAACTCCCAACCTTGCGGTCGAAAGCCTAGCAACAGCGGGTTAACTTGCTGCGCCACCATGTCCCAGACCACCACCAGATAGGACCAGATAGGACCACCACCAGATAGGGGAACATTAAACAAATCTCTTTTTTCACCTTGTTGTAGCAAAAACACTGATGTTCCTTTATCTTTAGAAAGGCGTTTCAAGTATCAGTGGGATGGTTTGGAACCAAACAACAAGTAGATACCAGCGCATGCCTGTACTCGTATACAGTACAGTACAATAATTGCAAGTGCTCTTGGTCACTTATGCAAGCGGCGTGCCCTTTGATCGTGAAGGTGACCTGGGCTTATACATTTGCCAACGAATTCTAATATATTTACCTTTACAATCTTGATGAGGGTCTTCAGCTGATAGATATGAAGCTGGAGGTCTAACCTATCAGCCAGCCACACACATATGGCTTTCATGGAGCTGCTGTACCATTGCTGAAAAAGAAAGGGGGAGGTAAAAATGAGAAGTCTGGCATTATTCATTTAGCAGATTTGGTGACGGGAAGCAACGGAATGCTTTGAAAGGACAGCAGAGCAGCACTTGAAACCAATAATGCTCTAATTCCTGTTAGCAAAATGGTAAGTGTTGTTGCTAGGAAATCAGCTAACTTGACCTGGACATGAATTAACATTAACAATCATAATGGCTCGGTCTTTGAGCTGTGCTGTATTTTTGCGAACGAGTGTTTTGCATGTTGCTATTGCCAGGCCAAAAAAATAAATAAAATAAAAAGGATATTAAATGCACGCTTACGTGAAATACTGATTGCGGAAACAGTAGGATTATTTACAGAGAAGAAGGGGGAGGGGAAAACATCATACAGCACTGCAAGTTTCACTTCGCAAAAAGGGAAATGAAATCTAATGTTAGAGGAGGACAGCTGCTGATGACACGTAATTCTTGCATTTTCTTGCGCTCTGCACCCAGGGTGCATTAAAAGGAGGAAGTGATGAAAGTCTCTCTTAAGAATGGGATAAGAAACCTCTATTTGACTTCTAGCGGTCCCTTGAACACTTCTCTGAGATTTGCCCATTAAAAATCCTTTACAATAGTAGGCTCTGGTCTTGGGGACAGCTGCCTTCTCCAGCTCAACTGGACAGGAATGGGGCACCAGCAGCATATTCCAATTCACAGCATTGGCAGGCAAAACAGAGTTCTGGAAGTAAATGACTGCTCCTCTTTGGGCAGGCCATTCTATGTTGGTGCTGTCCTTTTGTCTGGGAAACACAGGCAGGCCCAGGATCCACTTATTCGGTATCAATCAATCAATCAATCAATCAATCAATCAATCAATCAATCAATCAATCAATCAATCAATCAATCAATCAACAGGTACTTATCTACTGCTTTTCAACATGAAGTTCACAAAGTGGTTTACAGGCAAATAGTAATAATAGAGTTAAATGGCTCCCTGTCCCAAAGGCTCACAATCTACAAAAAAAAAAAAAAAAAAAAAGGCAGACCACCAGCAACAGCCACTAAAAAGACACTGCATGGGGGTGAAGAGGGACAATTACTCTCCCCCTGCTAAATATAAGAGGGACACCACTTGGTTAAAGTGCCTCTTGCCCAGTTAGCAGGGGTAAACTAACTGTATCCATGGTTTCAGTATCCACAGATACTATGGATACTGAGACGCTTATTAAAAAGATAGGGGAAACATTAAACTACTCTTTTTTTTAATCTCACTGAAGAAAAACCACTGATGTTCCCCTATCTTTAAAACAGCATCCCTAGTATTTACTGTTTCAGATATCAGCAGAGGATGGGAGATTCCAGAATGGAACCCCTGCAGATTTTGGAGTATACCTGTACACAGGAACAGATGCAAGGAAAAGAGAAGCCGTTTCAGTTTCCGGCAAGGCATTTTCTGTTCACCTGTTAGGTACCTTTGTATTTTGAATGCAAAATGTTAAGAGGTAAAATTAAGGGCACAATCCTAAACTGAGTTAGGGTGGCATAAGCTAAGGCAACAAAGTTTGGCCAGCACAAGGGACACCGTAAAGAATGTTCAGACCACTCTCTGAGTCAGAGAGGCTAGCGCACAGGCGTGCGCCATCTTCCCTGACTCTGAGAGTGGTCCAAATGTGCTTTACGGTGGCCCTTGTGCCGGCCAAACTTTGCTGGTTTAGTTTACGCCGGCCTAACTCCAGTTTAGGATTGTGCTCTTAATTTAATATTAACTTATTTAATATTTAATATTAACTTTCTTAACCTCTCTTGCCATTGCTATTTACTGTGTCAACAAGGCAGAACAGACTGCCATTGCTTCTGTGCAAAACTACCAAACAGAACTATTAAAAGGAGAGAGGCAGTTTCCTTTTAGAATTGAAATGACACTTGGAGAGGATGAATGCTCCAAGCCCAAGGAGCCTCTTAAGACTTAAAAAAAGACTTAACGCTTTGCCTAATATAATGTTGTCTTTCTTTACAATAGGACACGGCCTATAAACAGCAGAAATAGTAAGCAACATCTCAAGGAGCGATGAATACTGTATATATTAATCGGGTTTCAAATACACTCCTGCATGCACTTAAAAGCAAACCAGCCAGAGTGGAAAACGATGTTTTTGTTGTTGTTGCCCAGGACTAACAAAACATTTAGTTCCTCCCTCTTGCATCTTATACCAGGCAGCATAGCAAAAGAACGTTAAATGTCCCAGAACTGCCTGGATTATTTTTTCTTATCTGCAATCTTAGTGTTTTGCTACTTCTTGGGAATGGCGTCTGGGCCACTGGAGGGAAGAGGCAGCTCTCCATCACATCCTTCTCAGTGCGGAGATCACTCAGCCAAGGAGCTATGAAGCTGCTCCTGTACGCCTCCTCCAGCATACGGGCAATGGCTCTTCTGCCCAGACAAGGCAGTCATCTCCGGGGATGGCCTACCTGGATCTGTGGCTGGGACGGCCCTGCCAGTAAATGAGGCACAGGTAAGCTAATGACATGCAGACAATTGGTTTGCAGGATCAACACCAGTGACGGAATCTGGGAATGAGGAAGCGGAACGCTGGGCGGGACTTACGCATGATTGGCTGCCCGTCCGTTCCGTTCCGCAGCTGCCCTGGCCTCGGCGGGGTGCCTGCTCGCCGCGGGAGATGGGTGGGGGGTGCGCCGGATGCCTGGGCGAGCAGCAGTGGGGCGTGCCAACCAGGGGCGGGCCCCAACACAAGTGCCAATCAAAAGTGAGTACCTGTTGCTAAATCATTTAGATGCCATTACTGGATATAAGCTATCTTATAAACAAAATATTAGCACATCACGCAGCAGCAAAGCTGGAAGGTACCCCAGGGGTACACCTTCCAGGGCCGCCCCTCGCCCCCCTCTGAACAGAACCACATATGTGCTCCAATTGCATCTAGAGGGGGATTTTAGGATTCCCTGGGCCTCAGAAGGCCTTCAAAGACAGTGGTATTCAAACTTCTTTAGACTGGGACCCACTTTTTAGAATGGCACATTTTTAGATGTCATTAACCTGGAAGTGATGTCATGGCCAGAAGTGACATCATCAAGCAGTCAGTGCCATCATTGTAACATAACAAAATACAAAATGGCATTCAAACTGGCATTCTTGGACTGCAGCAATTGTACAACCATGAAACATCCCTGGCAGAAAGCAAGATTAGGACAAAATATGATGTAAAAGCCCTAAACTAAAAACAAAATAAATAAAAAACCCTCACTTGAAAATTCAAACTGTCAACATTCATAAAAGGAATATAGCAAGAGTACAGTTTGCAGCTTCCAAGATGGCTGCTCCCAGCTTTCTGTGACCCACCTGACATCAGGTCATGACCCACCAAGTGGGTCCCAACTCACAGTCTGAATAACACTGTTAACACTTAAAATATCACTTTCGGTTTTTCAGCGAACTTCTAAGATCTCCTGAAGGCTGTATTACTGCCCCTGGAAGAGTGCCACCGGGGACCATGTGACCCCCCCTCAGGTACGCTACTGCCACCAGCAGCAACCACAGATATATGAAAGAGCCTTGAGAACGCAGATAGGTGGATTTCCCTTCCCTCTCCCCCTACTGTGCTCCATGGGCAAGTCACAGGTGGATGAGACGATGGAAAGACCACTCCTCAGTTCCCTTTTGTGTGTCCCATTCTGTATATATAAGAGGTGAGTGATACTTGGGGTGTTGGTGTGGAGAAGTTCCCAATTTGCTAGCAATCACGACAAGAGAGATGCTGGGGTCACAAGTTTTATTCAACATTTATCAGCAGTGCAGTAATCTCCGACAACATTACATCAACACAGGGTTTGGCAAAGCTTTTCCCGGCATGCAGTGGCCCTGCGCTCATCTCCATCTCAAACAGCACTGTAGCAGGTGCCACTTTTCTTATGCTGTTACAATCCTGTTCAGGCACCTGTCCAGGTGCCACTGTCTCCTGGCCCTTCTTCTCCCTTGCTGGGAGTGGGAGCAAGGCGGCAAGAACTGGGGTCTATGATCTGAGCTCTGGCATGCTCTGCTCATCTTGTTTGTTGAATCAGGATGGGTGCAGGAGGTGGCAGTGATGTGGCTCTCCAGGTAAGGAGCACAGGCTCTGCATCAGGCTGCCTCCCATTTCTTGCCCTGTTTGTTGGATGAGGAAGTGGCAGTGAGCTTTTTTTTCTACTCCTGCTTTCCAGCGATGCTGGTTGAAAGAGGTGGGCTGCCATTGGTCCAATCCTCTTCGCACACAAGGCCAAGCAGGAAGAGGATTGGAGAATCAAGTGAAGCAGCTTGTTGGGTAGCAGGCTGGGGGGGGGTGACTGTGGGCAGATGCAGGAGCTGGGCCATGCCATGTACGCTCCCCCCAACTGGACATGAGTCTTTCAGGGCACAATCCTAAACTGGTGTTTAGCTGGCACACGGGCCACCGTAAAGCGCGTCTGGATCACTCTCAGAGTCAGGGAGGATGGCGCACATCTGTGTGCTGGCCTCTCTGACTCCAAGAGTGGTCCAAACATACTTTACGGTGTCCCTTGTGCCGGCCACTTTGCTTTATTTACCTCAGAATTTTACTTCAGAATGCCAGATACAAGGGAGTGGTGTTTGAACCACTCTCGGAGTCAGGGAGGACGGCACACATCTGCTGGCCTCTCTGACTCCGAGAGTGGTCCAAACATACTTTACGGTGTCCCTTGTGCTGGCTAAACTTTGCTTTATTTAGCTCATGTTTACCTCAGAATTTTACCTCAGAACGCCAGATACAAGGGAGTGGTGTTTGAACCACTCTCAGAGTCAGGGAGGATGGCGCACGTCAGTGTGCTGGCCTCTCTGACTCCAAGAGTGGTCCAAACATAGTTTACGGTGTCCCTTGTGCCGGCCAAACTTTGCTGGCCAAATTGTGCCGGCCTATCTGCAGGCTGGGATTGTGCTCTCAGTCAGTGTTGTGAGCAGGCCAGCCCTGAATGCGCCTGCCATATACTTCTGAGAGGCCCAGGAAGGAAAACAAAATGGCGATTCCATGCAGGAACAGCTGATTTCCCAGTGGACACTGCCGCTGCTTCTGTAGGCCTTGCTTGTGAGTGTGCGGAACATACTTTGCTCTGTGCAAGCAGAGTTGGCTGTGGAAAGAAGTGAAGATAGGAATGAATAATGGGAAACAATGACAGCATAAAGGTCCTCTGACTAGGTGCTCATTTGGGGTTGACAAATGTATGCTTGAGAAGGCTGCTGCCACTGAGGCGCACTTGAACTGGTTGTTTCCAAGACGTGCCACTGAAAATTCAGCGGCTGAGAAGGAGCTAATGTAGCCAACATGACAATACTCACCCCCTTTAATGCAGGTAATTGCGCTGCATCTCTGACACCAGCTATTATATGGCTTCCTGCATTCCATGCATCTTAAGAGCCAATTCTGCAAAGAAAAAAACCATGGATAACCAATGTTTGATTAGCACACCTCAATGGTGCCCATATAGCCTTCTCCAGTGCATACTGGGAGCTTACCTGATCGGGGGTCTGTGTGGCCAAGGTGGTTACTGGGTGCGTAGTCCTGCATACGTACGACAACGTGTTGAATAAATAAGAGTTACATACATATTTAGTCTTCTCATACTGTGTGTGTCTGCGTTGGTGCACATTCACTCAGCTGCAATCCTATCCACACTTACCTGAAGGTAAGCCCAATTGAATATAATGGGATTTACTTCTGAGTAAACATGCAATGGATGGTGCTCTCAGCAGCCAAGGGCGTTTGAAACCTCTGCACACTTTTGTGGCGTTTAGTGGGAGGTGACGGAGGATTGTCGGTGGTCGTATTTTGAGGAACGGGCTCCCCTTTGTGTTTCTGTGTAGCTGGCCTTGTCCCTGAAATCCCAGCGGCCGCAACGGAGCTGATGCTTGCGAAGGATGTTGTGTCTGAAGTCGCACAGTAGAATCACTGTAAATTTTTTGAGCTAGGCACTATTCCAGTGGTTTTCAAACATTTTAGACTGGGACCCACTTTTTAGAATGGCACTTGTGTTGGGACCCACCGGAAGTGATGTCATAGCCAAAAGTGACATCATCAAGGAGGAAGTGCTGTCAGCGTGATGTAATCAAATGACACTCCTGGAACGTAAACTGGCATTCTTGGACAGAAGCAACTGCACAACCATGAAACATCTCTGACAGGAAGCAAGATTAGGACAAAATATGATATAAAAGCACTGAACTAAAAAAACCAAATTTAAAAATATCACTTGAAAATTCCAACTGTTAACAGACGTAAAAGGAATATACTATAGCAAGAGTAAGGTCTGCAGTTTCCAAGATGGTTGCTCCCAGCTTTCCATAACCCACCTGACATCAGGTTGCAACCCACCAAATGAATAACAAATGACCCACAGTTTGAATAACACTGCACTATTCATTTACTTTTCCTACTTAGTCAACCCTTGCTGTTCATGTGAAGTGCTCTTTCACCCAGATCCTCTTCCCCACATTTCCCCACTTGTGCCTGCCCAGCACCCTAGACATGGGGGCAATGCAATGTAGCCCCATTCCGCATAGTTTAATATATGGGTCACCTTCCCATGCTGGGGCTCCTGAAATAGTTCAGGAACTAGAAGACGAGATGGTGCGTAAGAGCTGCTGTTTGAGCTATCCATCAATTCCAATATGTTTTTATTTACAGCACCTGTTGCAGTGATATAACTGATCCGGAGGGGGGGCGTGTAGTGCTGACCTCGGATCAAGAATTCCAACAACGTTCCACTGTTCCCATGCCACGCCCATAGTTCTGCCCACTTTTGCTCCTGATGTCATAGTGGTTACTCCAGCATCCCCGGACACCAGAGGCAAAGGTAATGAGATGCAATGGATGCAATGGATGGTGCTCTCAGCACCATTGTGTGGACAATGCTGCGTTCTTCAGGAGCAATGGAAATCTGCCGTGATCCTATCAACAAGGGTAACCATTGCAGAGAATCACGATAGTTGCCAGCAACAGACCATCCAAAACCATCCATTTTTTTTTTACTTCTGAGAGAAACCATGTCTTCATAAGGATGCTGAAAATATACTCTATGTATCGCCATTTGTAGTTCAGTATCGGCGGGGAACGTGTGCTTTGCATGCAAATGTACACAAGTGAGCAGTTTCCTTCTTGTTTATTATCCACTGCTGACTTCAGTGCTGAATTCTGACCCTCCCCAAAAATATTTTACAAAGGAGCCTACCCTATTACAGACTAATTCTTGTTCCCCAAAACATATTCATACCTTTTACAAAAATAGTTAAAGATGCTTAATTTTTTAATCCCTGGATAACAGGTGGCATTCAAGTGAATTCTGTCAGCCACGATCGGAGGGGTGTCATGTAGCTTAACAGATGGCATCTCCGCCAAATTCACTTGCGGTGATAAATCCACTCACCTGATAAATCTCTCAACTGCCATTTGTTCTTTTGAACCTATTCATTGTCTAAATTCAAACACAACAGACCCAATCTGTTGGCTTTGTCAATCCAACCTTTAGAAGAATTAATCCCAGCGACGACGCGCAAGAAGATGATGCTCAATTTCCACCAAACGCCCCGACCCCTTCCCACAAGGAAATAAAAAGGAAAAAAAGAAACTCAGGTTTGTGGGCTGCCGATTAGCTATGGAAAGTGGACTGGGCACCTGACAATTAATAGGGACGGCAAAGTGATGCGGCTTGAACAAATGAGCAAACTGCAGTGAAGGTGACAAGCCCAGTGATTTGTTGTCCTGTGAAAGGGCATTAACGGGGTTGAAGGAGGCTAACAGAGAACAGAACCCTGCTCCAAGTCACTCCCCCCAACACACAACTGTGGTTTGTCACCGGCACACACACTGGCCTGGGCCTGAGATTTCCCCCACTTCAAATGCTAAAATCCTTGCTTAGTATAGCACTAGAATGCTATAAAGTGTGACGCAGCACAGGATTCCGACATTTTATCATTTAAATCTTGTCCGCCACACTCTGTGCTTGTAATGTAACAGGATGGCAAAAATGAACCTCTGAAAGATGTGAATTTCACAACCCCTATTTTAACATTTCCTGCTTCTACTTACATTCTGCAGCCTTCTACATCCTGCAAAGCCCTTAAACTGGGCTTTCTGTGGAGCACAGTCCATTTGAATGTCAAAGGCAAAAGTGCCACAGAATTTGCGGCGAGACGTTTTCCCCAGGTTAGATTGTCTCTCTTCCACCAGAGAGCTTGGGATCACATACGACTTTCCACAAGAAAAGGAGGATACAGAGATGCCTGTGTCCTTGTTGTCTCAAAGGGGAAATGCTCGTGCACTTTTTACAGCATTCAGAGCACACTTGGAATTTATTTGTAAATAGCTGGATCCCGCCCCCAACAACCATTTTACAAAATTAGTATTAAGATACGAAGTCTGACAGAATTAACCTACAAGTTGATAGGTTTTATGTCTTGACCACTGAAATGTAAGAAAAACCTCTCTCTCTCTCTCTCTCTCTCTCTCTCTCTGTGTGTGTGTGTGTGTGTGTGTGTGTGTGTGTGTGAGAGAGAGAGAGAGAGAGAGAGAGAGAGAGAGAGAGAGAGAGAGATTTGGAGGGCAGTCTTCCCAACAAAACAGCTACTTGCAAATGTGATGCATTTAATTTCAAAGGGATGCAAAGCTTCTGCATCTGAAGCTCTCTGAAATCACACCACTGTTGTTAATAATCAACAATTAGTAGTACCTGTAGTTTTTTTTAAGTATTCCTCTCTTTGGAATGTAAATAGGGCCCCAGAAACAACACAAATGTATTGTAAATAACAGTAGTTTCGACCACACAGAATAATATTGGCTGGGACAGGAAAATAATACTTTTTTTTTTGTAGATCCAAGCAATTTTTTTTTAAAAAGCCTTCTCTGTAGTGGCATCACAACTATAGAATTCCTTCCCATAAGAAGGGAATTAAGCACTCCCCATCTCTCATGGCTTTTCGGAGAGGGCTCAGAATGTACCTATTTTATCTGGCTTTTGGATGATGGGTGGATGTTTGTCCTCTGTGCCTCTGCAGTAGTGCTATAGCTTGACTGCTCCCCTGGACAAATTGTTCCCCACCCACGGCATAATGAGAGGTGTTAGGTTTTGCCCAGTTTTTGAGTGTTCTGTGTGTGTTTGTGTTACGTGTTAATGTGTTTGTTTTTGATTTTTTGTTACTTATCATTGGTTACATTGTACTTTTATTATGTGGCTGTGCGAGCCACTTTAGGCATTTGCTTCGGCATGGGAAAGGTAGGATATAACTTCTTCAAATAAACAAAGAAAGGATGCAAGGTTTTAGCATTTTACAGACACAGAATGCCTTTAGTGCTTAAAAGAAACAACGTCTTTAGTGCTTAAAATGTCTTCGGTGTCTTCAGAATGTCTAAAGACATTCTGTGTCTTTAAAATGACACAGAATTTGCATACGAAAACTTTGCATACTTCCTTTATTTGAAGGATTTATAAGAATCGTCATATAAGAAGAAGAAAAGTGTTTAGGAATTACTGGATTGTGGCTGATGTTTTTGTTTTAAAAAATTGAAATCTATTAAAAACAAAATGCATGGGTGCCTTAACACCTTTCAAAAGTTTCCTTCCCCCACCACATTCTCCTGCATATGATTGGGGGGGGGGAATGGAAATGCACTACAACGCCCACCCCATGTCAATTCCACTTACCATTTACTGCTTTATTTTGTGCTGAGGGTTGCACAGGGATAACATAGAAAGAGGATATATATTTTTTTCACATCAGTGCACGACAGCAGCCAGCCATTTTAAGAGAAAATTTGTTCTCCCATCCTCGTTTGCGACTCACCCGGGCTCCTGTAAGGGCATGTATTACTCACTTCATTTTCCCCTGAAATATCTCTTTTGAAGTTAAAAAAAAATAAGAGGAAAAAAAAGAGGAAAGGCAAGGCTAGGGTTGACTCTGCAAGACCCCTGTATTTATTCACACTTATTGTGCATGACTGTAGACTGGTAAATCATATTAGCAGCCCGTCTCCCCATCAAGCCGCTACTTGCTTTTCAGCCCTGGGAAGGTTCAACAAATCAACGGGAGCACGGAAAACAGAACATCAGTCTAATCTAGTGTTTAAGGTGAAGTTTTCAAACCCAATCTAAGAAGATCTTTAGAGCAAGTAACAAGCTGAAGGGCTCCGAAGGTGGTATTGACAATGAAAGAGTGCTGAAATATTGAGAAGCGCAGCGCTTGTGCATTTTTAATAACAAGGGGGTCAACAAGGACACAGCTCCCTCCGCACCAATAGTTGCCACCGACTATGGAAATTGCCACACCAGGGCTATAAACGCTTTTCAGTTCATCAGCTTTCTTAAACACCCTAAACCCGCTCCGTTGGACCTTTAGTCTTGAATTAACAAACCGCGGCAATGAAAGAGGGTACGGGCTGAATGGCTGGCATTGATCCCCGACTGTGTTCGGCCCTGCTACAGGCACTGAAAAACTCTCCCCATTGTCAATAGAAATTGACAAACCCTCCTCTCCTAAATAGTACAGCTGAGCCAAGCTGGGTCTACGCAGCTGTAAAGGGCTCCACTCGCAGGGCCCCGGAGCACTCACAATAGAACAAGCATGAGCTCTTTGTCAGCCGCAGACTCGGCAATTTTCTAACAAGGATTAAAGTTGTTTCTCGGCAGTGCCGGTGAAAAGAGATTTAGCAACATACCGCACTTTCTTCAGGCAAGTTAAAGAGAAGTAGTTAAGGAATTTCATTATGCTGTTGACTACTGGAAAGACAAAAACAAATATATGCAATATTCCTGCTCCAGTTTACCTCCCTGTCCTCACTCAACCCTTAATCTTTAACATCTTGAGTGCGATTCAACCGGTCTCTTGAAACTATGCACTTAAGTCTGAAGATTTATTTATTTTTTAAAGATGCGGCTGTTTGCTACCTGGAATGAAGAGTTAATATGTACTGATACACAATACCTTAAGAGTCCTTGGAGTTCTGATAGCCGAATTGCGAGACCACATGGTGTGTGTGTGTGTGTTTTTTTTAAGTTGGTTCTTCGGGCTACTGGTCCCTGACAGAATGCAGTTGTTGATATAGAGGAGAAAAAACAGGGGCACTTCGCACCTGGAAAGGACTGCATTTCCCTCTATTTTGGGGGTGCAGTCTTGCAAATGCCAACACAAATGGGGGCTGCACACCGCAGCCAGGCTTGGGGAATTGCACCCCACCTTTAAATAATACTACATGATTAAAAACTGCACAGGTGTAAAGATCCCAAGAGTTTTTTCCTCTGGCGTTCACAGGGTAAAAGCCATAAACAATGGCAAAAACCACATATACCATTGAAAAGATGGCATGTTAGGAAGGCAGAAGCTGAAGGATCTGCTATGTACAATAAAGGACTTTGTCGTGTTCAGATGCTGTAATGTTTTCTGGTACCTGAAAGACGGCTCCTCAAGGATGAAAGCACAATATTTTCAGCGGAGCTCTGCTTACTTTCCCAGACAGAGCTATTAATGTTCACCTAGTCATTGAAAACACATCTGTTATTTCATTCACAGCATTGTTATCGTTTGTATTCAAAAGAACAGTGAATGATTGGAATAGCAAAAAAATCGAACAACAACCCCAAAACTGTATAAATACACATTTAAATTCCTCATTTACACCTCAGCGCCAAAAAAGCCTTTCCAAAAATGTCTGATTTTTGAGAAGAACATCTAAGATTATATATCAAGGTCACTAGGAAACAGGAGAAGGAACTGTTTACATTTTTTTAAAGGAACAGTATAAACCTAATCCTACAGAAATGGACTTTTAAACATGTGTAGAACCAACAATTCATAAACATGTCTAATGGTAGGTATTGGAACAAACAATCATCTATAGATTGGGACTGTTTCTTTCACGCATATGTGGTTCAAAATTAATAGCCTGTTACACCCTCTCGTCTGTCCTGGAAAGTGCAACTTCACATCTGAAACCTCCTATTAACTGATGACAATCTTTCATTATGGTGTGTGCCACCTCCCTAATTATCCAGACCAGCTAATTTAGTTTTATGGCCTCCGATCTAGACAAGACACTCAAAATTAATATCTAAAAAATGCTAGTGCTGCCCTCAGTCTTTTGTAATGCTAAATCACACCCGTAAAATAGGGTGCCACAACTCATTGTATGCAATTAGCCCAAATTTGTTTGTAATTTAATTAACCTTACTATGGTAGCACTATTGACTTCAAGGTGTGTGTGTGTGTGTGTGTGTGTAGTCGTGTGTGGGGGAGATATTTTCCGCAGAAGAGTTGCTTTGAGGTGCGAGAACTGCTCTGTAATTTTATGTTGAAGCACATTGAAATCTCGTATGTTAAATTCGGATGACTAACTGGATTTTATGAGGCTGGATTAGCTTTATATAAACGGAAGTGAAACTGGGTCGGAAGGAATGAACATTTTTGGAGGATCTTAACCCTTTCACCCTTTGGGTTATTGTGGTTTCAGCCAACAACAATACTTCCTACCCCTTGGAGGCAGAAGAATGCCTAGGAGTGGGATTTATTCCCCCAATAGCTACTGGTATGAGAGCAACAGAGCGTTTTTGCCTTGAAGCCAAACTATGCTGACAGTCCTTTTCAGGGTGGTTATAAGGGAGCTTTTGGCTTTGTAGCCCCCTTCAAAGAATTTCTTTCACTCCCTCTGCTTCATAATGAAATTATGAAAAAAAGAAATAAAAATATGCCACTAGCAACCTACCAGAAAGTGTGAATATTAGGGATGTGCCAAAGCCACTAAGCTCAAGTCACGAATCAAGTCACGAGTCGGTGACCCTGCATTCAACTTGACAGTCATAGCGTGTGCCTGTTGCAATGCGACTTGTGGAAATTTTGAGTCATTCTGACTTGAGTCATGTTGAGACACAAGTAAAAAAACACCCTTAAGCAGTGATGTCATGCAGGGGGAATGCAGGGGAACTCAGTTCCACTACTTAAAATTAGGGCTGACTCCGCCCACTTCACTCTCCCTCCTCCCCCCTCCCAATTCCTCTGCAAAGAGCTTTTCTTCTTGGTTGGCCGGCACTCAGAGGGTTAAAGGCAGTGATGTCATTCAGGAGGAACGGACCAGAACGGATCTTAACGGGCTCCGTGGCTGGTTCCGGGTTCCCGACAAGTGCCAATCAAACATGAGTTCCTGTTCCTAAATAATTTGAATGACACCACTGCCCTTAAGCCTTCCTTCTCCCCTCAACTCCCTCCACCCAGAGCCATATTAACCCATGGCCGGGCCCCTAGGCTTTTTCATGTATTTTTGGCCCCTCCAAAACTCTTCAGGAAAGCTCCTGCCACAGTAAATGGAAACCGCTGGTGGACAGGCAGGAAAGATTCTCGCCGCCCCCCCTTGCAAATAAGACCTCAGCAGCTCAGACAATGCATCACTTTTCCACATCTATTGCCTTGCTACAAAACATGCACACAAGCCCGTCTTTGCAGCCAACCCCCAACTTTAGGCAGTCCAGCCGCAGGTGGACTTCTCCGCACAAATGGACCCAGGCTTGCCTGGAAGCTTGCCATCCGCCCCCCACTCCTACAACAGCAGGAACACAGGCAGAAATCTGAGAGGCAAGAAACAGAGAAGCCAGGCACTTCTAAGTTGTTCCCAAAAGGGAGAGAAATTCACAAACAGACCCAGCCTTGTATAAAAGCTCCCCAGCAATGCAGCCTTCATCTGCAGCCCAGCTTAAATCCGGGAGATGTGGCTCCACATGGTTCTTGGAGAGCTCATCTTTACAAGGTTGGTCTTGCTGCACTCTCTTATTAGCTGGAGCGTTGGCCACCTGGAGGGGACCCCTGCGGGGGCTGGATCTGGAGATTAGGCTGACCATGAATTAGGCTGATGCCCACCACATGCCAATTTGATGGGCCCTAGTCTCTGCAGGGCCCCTAGGCATCAGCCTACTCAGCCTAATGGATAATACTGCCCTGCCTCCCCCCAGCTCTGCCTCCTGGAATCCCCTCCCCTCTTCCCACTACATCTGCTACTCCGGCAGTCTGAAGGTTGCGGAAGTGACGGGGGGAAAAAGCAAGTGCACACGCACGCACGCACGCACACTCAGTAGTGTCAGCTTACTGGTACGCTGACACTACTGCACACACTATAAAGAGAGCCAGGACATAGGTCAAATTCGAGCCTTGACTCTTTTCTCAGTCACTGGACCAGAGACTCGAATCAGGTCCAAGTCAGTGATGTCTGTGACTCTAGTTAATACGCGTAGTAAAAAAACACCAGCGTTTCTGCAACTCAAAGAGTGGCGATGACTTGAGTGCCTATCCCTGGTGTATACTCAGTGGTGTCATTCAAATGATTTAGGAACAGGAACTCACTTTTGATTGGCACTTGTCGGGAACCCGGAACCAGCCACGGAGCCCGTTAGGATCCGGAACGCCCGTTTTGGTCCGTTCCCCCTGAATGACATCACTGTGTATACTCTATATCAGGAGTCTCCAAACTTTTCAGCACAAGGGCTGCATCATAAATAAGAGCACTTAAATGCCCTGCTAACTGGGCAAGAGGCACTTTTTCAAGTGATGTTCCTCTTATGTTTAGCAGGGGAGAGTAATTGTCCCTCTTCATCCCAGCACAGTCTTTCTAGTGGCTGTTGCTGGTGATCTGCCTTTTTTTTTTTAGATTTTGAGCCTTTTGGGACAGGGAGCCATTTAACTTTATTATTATTACTATTTGCCTGTAAACCGCTTTGTGAACTTTGTGTTGAAAAGCGGTATATAAGTACCTGTTGATTGACTGATTAAATGGTTACCCTGGTAGCCATGGGAGACTCTGGAACAGAACCCTAGCAGATACCAAGGTTGTACTGAATTTATTCCAAGAAGTTTAGATAGCTGGAGTGGCCATGACGTCACATTCTTGAAGCCCTGGACCTGGACCGGACAATATGGCTGACCTTGTCCGCGAACGACGAGGTTTGCCGCCGGAGGGGCTCTCTCGCTCGCACGGCGCGCGTGTGAAAGTTAATATTATGGGGGGGGGTGAGTGTAGAAGTTAAAAAAAAATACTCTTAATAGCCTAGAAGTAAAAAAGAATCCCTCTCATATTGACAACTACTTGTGTTATGAAGAGATTTTAATGTAATATAATTACGCGGAATTAAACCTTGGAATTGCATATTAACTCATAATAACGTTACCAATGATGTTTCTCCACGATCACACGTTGTTATTTTGGTAAGTTTTTACTTCAGGAGTAAACGATTCAGCCCTAAACATCATGTGAAAGCCCATTTGAACTGCTTGGAATGAGCAATGTTTTGGACATACCAACATGGCCGCTAAGCCCGCCTCCTGGAGTCAATCCGTCCGTATTGAACTCAATGGGGAGGGCCAGGGGTTGATTTATTCCCCCTCAGCAGGTTGCTGTGGGCCATCCCCACCACTTGCCAGGAGGTGGATAAAAATATTCTGGAAGGCCGATTTGGCCCTCAAAGCACACATGTTCGAGCCATGGATTGATTGGTGTGGCAGAGATACCCTCAACATTGAAACTCTTGTGAAAACCGTCCCGTGTATAGTGGTGGTTAGGCGGGCACAATTAGGCCAGCAAAGTTTGGCCGGCAAAAGGGACACCGTAAAGTATGTTTGGACCACTCTCGGAGTCAGAGAGACCAGCACACAGACGTGCACCATCCACCCTGACTTCAAGAGTGGTCCAAACACGCTTTATGCTGTCCCTTGTGCTGGCCAAACGTTGCTGGCCTAACTCCAAGTTAGGATTGCGCTCTAAATTGCTTTTAGATCTCTTGCAAAAAGACACACTGATAAATGAAATCAGGCACTTTTTTGGGTGGGGGGATGGCATAGGCTTTTAAATTGGATTTAGCTATCACTACACCAAGAGTTACCACCAGCGTCGTCATCCGCAAATGAACTCCCGGAACGCTGGGAGGGACTTACGCGGGGCTTCGCCGTGATTGGCTGCCCGCCTGTTTCGTTCAGCGGCTGCCCTGGCCTCGAGGGGTGCCTGCTTGCCGGGGGAGACAGGTGGGGGGGTGCGCCGGGTGCCTGGGCAAGCAGTGGGGGACCACGCCAACCAGGGGCAGCCCCCCTCGAGGCCAGGGCAGCTGCGGAACGAAACGGGCGGGCTGCCAATCATGCGAAAGTCCCGCCCACGTCCCTCCCAGCATTCCGGGAGTTGATTTGCGGATGACGACACTGGTTACCGCTGCAAAATAGTGGTGCTTGGCAGTACTGCTGCTTGGCAGTAGCACTGAATTTTGCAATGAACATCCACGCAAGCAAAATCCTTCCTCGTTAATTATTATGTTGAAGCCAGAACGTAGCAAAATCAAAAGTAATCTGTTGACTGTGTTTACACAGTTTTAAACTGCATCCTTTATGACCTGCCTATCCCATGTGCCGTCACACACACATATGGTAGCTGCAGAATGGAAGTGAAACATTGCAAAATAAATAAATAAATCAGGCACGCAGAGCTGCCTTCCAGACCTGGACATCTGTAATGTTATTTTTACTTTAAATATTATGCGCGAACGTAGCGGCTTATTAAAAAAGGGTCTCTGAGACGTGGCACGTGGAATTCCCCTTCTGCCAACCCTTATTCTTGAACTTTAGTCCTCCATCATGTTCCCGCGCTCAAATTCCCTTGAGCAAATGCTGCAAAGTTGCCAAATTGTGCTGCGTACCGAGCAGTAGGTTTGGCAATATTGATAAACCGCAATTCCACTTAATGTTCCATGAGATTTTTCAATCAACACAGCTCAGCAAGAGGTGGAAGGCTGTGGCATGAAATACACTGGAAGGCAACCTTTTTTAGTTAGAGGATTTTTCTCTTTTCATAAACAGAAGAACTAGAGTCAAATCTCCTCGGGCACCGCGCCACTCTTAGCAGCTGCTGAACTCTTCTTCCCAAAACGTGCAGATCCTCTGAAACGCTGAGGCTTCGGTAAGTAAACAGTCTAATTCCGCGCAATTAAAATTCTGTTTTAAAACGAAGGTAGTTGGCGCACGTCCAACACAGTTGGTCATTACCATCTTGTGTGGAGGACCAACTGGCTTCTGGGGAGAGGAAAACAGAGCATGAATCTTTGGCAACTACTTAGGAATGCCACTCTGCACTGGAGCCACCCCCCCAGGGGTGTAGCTAAATAAGTGCAACTGCACTAGACAACAGGCTTTAAGGAGGCAACAAGTTGAGCTTGACCCTAGTGCAGTGATGGCAGACCTTTTGGGCTCGCTGTGTCAAAACTTTGGAAAATGCTTAACTTGACTCTGCTGGTGTGTCAATTCCCCTCCCAAACAAAAGAGAAACAGTTCTTTATGTATTAAACAAAAATACCGCCCAACCCAATCATCTGTAGTGCTATGTAGTCTATAAAGGAACATCAAATAATTGTAAAAATGAAAAATGAGTACTGCAAACTCAGTTTTTGTCAGGTGTAGCTGAACATTGGTGTGTCACCCCAAATGTTGTGGTGTGTCACCTCTGACACACATGTCACAGGTTCGCCATCACTGCCCTAGTGGCTAAAATTGTGAAAACCTTGGAATATATGAATAATGCCATCATGTTCTATACCATTTGATGCGGAATCTAAAGCAGAATGCAATGGGACACACTGGAGTGTAATATCTTTACTCTATCAAACGCTGGGGCCAAAAATCAGAAAATGGAAACACAACTGTCGTGTAAAAATCACCGTTTGTTAAAATTGCAGTTTTATGAATAATGATGAAAATGATGTTATATATCAGTTGAGGGGCGCAATCCTAACCTGGATTGTTAGGCCGGCACAAAGGATACCGTAAAGTATGTCTAGACCACTCTTGGAGTCAGAGAGGCCTGCACACGGATGTGCACCATCTTCTCTGACTCCAAGAGTGGTCCAAACGTGCTTTACAGTGTCCCTTGTGCCAGCCGAACTTTACTGGCCTAACTCCAGGTTAGGATTGCGCTCTATGTGGAATTTCATGCAGAAATTCTCCTTTTGCCTTCCAACTTTCCCAGCATGAGGGTCTTTTCTAAAGAGTCCTCTCTTCTCATGAGGTGGCCAAAGTATTTGAGCTTCAGCTTCAGGATTTGTCCGTCCAGGAGCAATCAGGCTTGACTTCCTGTTGGATTGACCGATTGGATCTCCTTGCAGTCCAGGGGACTCTCAAGAGTATGGTATTCATTACTATTGTTTAAATCAGTGGTTCCCAAACTGTGGGTCGGGACCCACCAGTGGGTCGCAAGCCAATTTCAGGTAGGTTGTGAAGCACCTAGAGCAGCCATATTTTCAATATCTGCTACTGTATATAACTGCTATTGTTCCAGGAGGGAAACTTCACTGCTACCATACACGGGACATGTTTGCATCATATCCCAATGGAGAACATTTCATCAGTGAAGATCCAAACATTTTGTGGCAGGCAGAAATGCTTTCCTATACAGCAGTGGTTCCCAACTGTGTGATGTTGGATGTCTCTGGCTGCCTTTTTTTACTGGCTCTCCCAAGCACCACCATCTTGAGTCAAGCGAGATATCACACAATATAAGGTAGCGGTGTCAGGAAAAGCTGGACACTGCCATCTTGAATCAAGTGAGATCTTGCACAATTCAAGATGGTGCCACCACAACAGGGTGCTGAGACTGCAGGGCGTGTGACTGCAGTAAGTTTTGTACGGAACTTTATTGGCTTAAAATAGATTCACACACAAGTATGGCATATTACGCATACACCACATTAAAAGGAATAGAACAAATAAAGGAAAAGGCTCCATACCACAAACTGGCCCACCCACCAATACCCTGAATGGGTCGTCCATCACTCTATGTAGCATCTTTCTGGATTTCAATCATCAGTGTCCACCTCTGTATGATCAGCTGTAAGCAGTCTGCCACCGAATGCGTAGGAGTCCTGCCCTCAGCTGCCAACAGGCACAAATAGTTTCTGTGTCCGAGTTCATTGAAAGACCAGACAGATACGGACAGAGATATAATTGTCGCAAATCATTATACCAGGGGCAGTGCAAAAGTATATGAGGCAAGGTCTCAAAATCCTTTCCATTACATGCACAAAGTTTTTCCTTATTGCCAAGGCCTTCAAATCTGGCCTTAAGGATGTTAGATGGAAAAATGTTACGTCTGGCCAGCGAGTATGCCCTCCGCGCTTGGGGATTGTCAATTAAATAGAGGTATCTCAGCCTAATTCCATATATTAAAGGTAAGTGCAGTTGGAGAGGTGAGCAGGTTTTAGAAGCTTCTGAGTAGACCTCTTGTCTATCTATATCCAGCGGCATCATGCAGCCGGAATGCTGGACGGAAGGAACAGGTGAGCGGCAGCCCGCCCGTTGCGTTCCGGTCCGTTTCGCCATCTTCCACAGGGGCGGGGAAGACGGCGAAACAGACCGGAACGCAATGGGCGGGTTGCTGCTCATCTGTTCCTCCCGCCCAGTGTTCCGGCTGCATGATGCCGCTGTCTATATCCATTAGTCTGGTCAGGAGAATCTCGTGTGCCCTAGCTTCCGGTCCTGCACCTAGGATTTCCAGACAGCCCCATGGAATGTAGTTTCTTAAAAAATAAGGTAAGCCCTTGAGGTTGGATGGTGTCCAGTAAAATATTCTTTAAAAAGTGGTTCTGTTCAGCAGTAAAACAAACATGTAACCAATATTTGAAAAAAACCTGGCCCATGCTAGCAGTTCTAGGCAGTGCTGACCAGCCTCAAGGCATAATGTTGCACAAGGCACGCAATGGAGCGCAATGTTGCATAAGGCCGGGGTGGGCGGGAAAGCGATGGAACATGGTGTGACGCAACGGGCGGACTGCCGATCAAACGTAAGTCCCGCCCAGCGTACCGGCTGGATAGCACTACTGGATGGCAACCAAGGGTAATCCAAAGGGTCACAGATTGAAGAGAAAATATCAGGCCCTGATCCTACCCAGGCATTCAGATCTCCTGCGAAAAAAACCCAGGCATTAGGATATTTAGGCATGATGTTATCAGTAATCAGGTATTTCCATTGTTGGTCCCTAAGTGCATTTGTTTGGATGGGCATAATATAAACATTAAAGATTAAAATTGCATACGATTGGTATATTAATTTAAGCACTTGGACCATGCAATGACTATCTGCCATAAATATTAGTTCTGATGTAAACTGGGATGTACAGAGAATTGCCAGGCCACTTGAGGGACGACCTCTATTCCCAAGACAATGCGCTGGGAGCGAGATGGCATTATACCCTGAAAATTGTAATGGCTGTGTCATCCATGTTTCCTGGAGTAAAATGATCTGGTAGCCCCTCACAAAGGATACAAAATCAGATAACTTTCTACCCCAACCCGCCATGTTCCATACTACAATTTTTAAAGAATTAAAGTTGATGAGGGTTTTGTTGTACTCCTGGCATCAATTAATAGATGAGGTTTGCTCTACATTTGCACTTTCAATACCAATAGTGGCATGAGAAGTTTTGGAAATGCTGCTGTATAGGTAAGAGGTTCTTCATACCATTGTTCACTATAAAAATGCAGTTTAGCACAATGGAATCTACTTAATTCTAGTTTGCAAATTAACTTGAGTTCTAGAACAGTGTTTCTTAAACTGTGGGTTGGGACCCACTTGTTGCTTTATGTTTCATGGTTGTGCAATTGCTGCAGTTCAAGAATGCCAGTTTGCATTCCAGGAGTGTCATTTTATTATGCCACACTGACAGCACTTCCTACTTGATGATGTCATGTCCAGGTATGGCATCACTTCTGGTGGGCCTGGACACAAGTGCCATTCTTAAAAGTGGGTCCCGCTCTAAAAGGTTTGAGAAAAATTGTTCTAGAATGACCTTATCATGTTCAGTACTATGGAGCACAAGTGGACAGCTTTGTCAGTACCAGTGGCGAAATAAAAATACCCTGAGGTATTTTTTAGACACTGGTAAATCTGCATGATTTAGACACTAGTAAATCTGCATGTCAGCGTCATACAAATTACTACGATCTGCACGGTATTTTTAGCAGTATGGCAGATGCCAAGATGCAGCTGGCAAATAATTGTGCTTACTCTTGCAATATTCCCATTCAAAATGTGTTATGCGCAAACCTGAAAAAAGTTTCAAAGCTCAGATCAGTCCATGAAAAATAATGCCAAGGTGAAAAAATACAATTGATTAAGATGTATTTAATTTGCTTCATCATCTATTCTGTACATTGTTCTTGCCATCATTTTCGCCATTAAGGGAGCAATCCTAACCCTGGAGTTAGGCTGGCACAAGTCCCTTGCGATGGCCCAGGTGTGTCATAAACGCGCCGTAAGGTGCGTGGAGCACTCTTGGAGTCAGGGAGGATAACTCCCGAGAGTGGTGCAAACACGCTTTACGTGAGCCTGTCTACTGTCTGCCCCTTTCCTGGGTTGGATTCAAATTTCCCTTCCTCTAGAACAGCGGTCACCAAACTATGGACTGTTGCATTCTGAAATAGCCATCCCTGTGTGGTGCATTACCCGAAATTAGAACTGGGCAATTGTTTCTGCTACCCATCACCCCAGCAGGCTCTGCATCTGGATTTCAGGGCGTAAGTGGCTTGCCAGCATGAGTTGCCGGGGTAATTGATAAGCACTGCCAAAACTGAAAGTGACATGCGGGGATGGCTATTTCTGGACGCTGGATCCGAACCCTCAAGCTGGGAGTTGGCGCCTTCTGTTCTAGAGAGACTTCATTTTTAATCCATCCTAGACTTGGGTCTTCCCATCTTCCCCCAAACAGGCTTTTATTCTCAGGCCCTACATCACACAGACAGGAAACACAGGAAGAATAGAATGGTAAGGTCAAAAAAGAATCAGCTACAGAAGTTTTTTTTTTTAATGTTAAAACAAACTACAGCATTAAGGCCCTGCTTCCAAGGTGACTGCGTAGAGTGGAGGAATTCATACTTTCCGTCACAATCCTGGGGAAACCTCTTCCCCACATATTACATTCACACATGTGAAAACTATGCTATTGTTTCCATGACCATCTTCTAACAGTTCTAAATTAGTGCTTAAAACAATAGTTGAGCTCTATTTCTCATGTACAGGCATACTCTGCTATCCGCTGGGGTTCCATTCCAGACCCCCCCCCCCCCCCGCAGATACCTGAAACCGTGAATAGTGGGGACACCTTTTAAAGATAGGGGAACATCTGTGGTTTTGCTGCAACAAGGTTAAAAAAAGAGTTTTGTTCCCCTGTCTTTTTAATAGGCATCCCAGTAACCATGGCATCCGTGGATAACAAACTGTGGATACCAAATCAGTGGATAGCTGGGCACACCTGTATTCATAAAAAGCAATTACTTTCTTTGAAGATCTCCTATTTCAGCAAGATGAATTATGAGTTTCTGAATATTGGTAGACTTGAAAAACAAGTTTTAATACACACACACACACACAGAGCGATATGAGAGTTAAGTATATTGTACTGGTAGAGGTACTGGAAGTACACACAACTTTAGAAACTGTAGCTTTTCCTGCTGATTAAGTGTGTGTATATTTACAGTACATGAAGAAATCAATAATCCCTCGATGGTGCCTGCGCTTGGCATTTCATGGTGGAAAAAATATGACCTAAGACAATCCAAATGGTGCAGACCCTATTGATTTCTCTGCACTGCACAGAACAAGAAGGCTGCGGGCCTAGTTAACACTTGCCAACACATTCACCTACAGTTTGAGAGCTATTACAGATGGATACATCCCACTGCTCTCAGTAAAGTGCTATACCATTTTAAAAGCCACCTAGACAAAAGGTATATCTCATTATGAACTACGCTCTTTGTGGTTAGCCCTATTGTGGCATATGGTGTGTTTGCGGCTAAATACATGTATTTCCCAAATATTACAGAGAGCTTTGCTCAGTATTGTAGTGGACTTCCAAACCAATATTTCGGTCCTAACTGGGCAGTTGTAAAATCAGTATCTCAGAAAAATGCGGGTTTGTGCCATCATTTTGAAAACAAGCATTACGCTACAACTTGCATGTGATTTCCAAATTCCATTTTGATGCAATGCCTACTAGCGCTGATTTTTAGTACCATGAAATCATTTTAATTCCTGCTGTTATTTGTACAGCTTAGGCACAGTAACATTTCACAATTTGTTGTTTTTTAAACCTTTAAAAAGCTTTTAAAACTAGTTTTTCCTCCTTCAAAAAGTCAACTTCATAGTTTAACTAAAAAATGGAATATTAAATTGCACAGAAGAAAGGACGTGTGTTATTTGGATCTGCTAGATGCTTGCTGGATCTTACTGTTATAGCTTCATTTAAAACATACCTATATAAAAATGCATAGGAGTGACTGAAAAACAACAACAGTCGTTTTACTGATCTATCCACACAAAACAAATGCTTTCCCCCTTAATAAGATGCAATCTGTATACTTTTCTGCTGTTTGGAAGATTCTTGTTCTGCAAAACTGGGGAAGTTTGATGATGTCAAGCAAATGACATGATTAGGCTTGTGTAGAGGAAGTGGCAAGATTAATTCTAAAGGTGCAACCTGCTGATTGAATTATGGCTCATGTGGGGTGAATGCTTGCCCCGAGACAATAATGCGTTCTCATGTGTTCTCGGCCTGACAGCTGTGTCACCATAATGGCGCATGGGGAGCCAAGAGGCGGAGGCAACCTATTATCCACATCTGGACAGACCAATGGGTCCAGGGTTCTGGCATTTACAATTGGAGCCCCATGCAATGTATTAGAAATGTATGGTCTACTCAAGACAGGCGACAAAATTAAATACAATAAAATTAAAATTAAAATACAGTATTCCCCCACCCACCTGATTCAACAATACAAAGTACAACACCAACAGCTCCAAACTGCTCCAGTCCTTACAAGTCACCTTAAACACAGTAAAAGGGAAACGGGAAAATAGGAGTTGTCTATTGGTGGCTCAATTCTGAAATGGAGAGAGGAAGAGCCCAACAGGTGTGATCTGTTAAAGCAAGTAAACAGAATTTTAGGTTGTATGAACATTCTAAGCGGTTGTGCTAAATTAGGGGCCAGATATCTGAGCGGCATTAAATAAGAGCGCAATCCTAACCTGGAGTTAGGCCGGCACAGTTAGGCCAGCAAAGTTTGGCTGGCACGAGGGACACTGTAAAGTGCATTTGAACAACTGTTGGGAGTCAGGGAGGATGATGCAGGTTTGTGTTCCAGCCTGTCTTTCTCTGGGAGTGGTCCAAGAATACTTTAGGGTGTCCCTTGTTCCAGCCAAACTTTGCTGGCCTAACTCCAGGTTAGGATTGTGCTATTAAACATAGACTTACCCAAACATTGGGGAAATAACATCTAATTAGACATCTAATTAGTTATCACTGGCTAAATAAAAAAAAAGTTTCACTTTGAAGGAGAGAGTTTTATAGGACATAGGACATGGCAACGACTGGAAAATTGAATTTGTCTAAAATGGCAACAGAGAATAGGCTCCTAGAATGGTTTCTCTTTGAAATGCAGCATGGTGCAAAATGGGATTAGTCCTGGGCAGCTCAATCCTGAGCTCCGCGGGAGAAGGGAGAATTTGTCCCCCTCTCTGTGGTAAGGGCATGGGCAGGCAATGGGTCTACTTGCCTCTGCGGTGGCTATTTTGCAGAGGCAAAATTTTGTGTGTGTACTCATTGTGGTGTTTTCCAAAGGCAGAAGTGCAGAAAGCAGCGTTACGTGGTTTTTAATCGAAATTTACATTAAAACTTCAAATTATGGTATCTTGAAAAGTGTACTGGGTAAGTGATATAGGTGGTATCGTGCCAGGGGATGTAGCTACAATCATTACGCACGCACCCCCATTAAAAATAAATAAAAACCAACTAAAACAGTTTTATATAATTTTTGCCATTTTGGTTATTAAAAATAAAAATAAAAACGAGAAGTGTAGTAAGTGATGTTGTGTATTTTTAAGGCCACTCCTATGAGCATCTACTCAAAAGTAAATCCCATTATAGTCAATGGGGCTTACTCCCAGGTAAGCGGGGACAGGATTGCGTTATCACTGTTTTCTCCCACTTATACCGATATGGTTTAACAGAAACAGTTCAACTGAAAAAGGAAAAGGAGGAAAAAGAATCCAAATGGACTTAAAATGTATTTTGAAGACGATTGACAGGAACAGTCATCCACTGAGTGCTGGGGCTGCCAAATCTCCACTTATTTTAATAAGGTTTATTTTAATAAGTTCTGTGTACAACCATGGAAATGAAAGGTAGTTGCTCTGCCACAATGTTTGGTGGGTTCTGCTTTGTGCGCGTGCACGTGTTTGCATGAGAGCGAGGTGCTTTCTTGGATCACAGTCTGCTAACATGTTTTGAAAATTTACAAGATTTCCTCTTTCATGCTCGATGGGGGAAACCTGATGCTACAAAGAGTGCTAACGGAGGCAATTATTCCCCCACCCCCACGGTAGGGGACAACTCCCCCTTCTTATAAGAATCGACTGGCTTTCTTGTTTTCCACGTTAGACTTTAAACAAAAAATAGGCACAATTAAAGGTGAGTTAAAGCTCAGCAGAAATGTAAAGAGTATCGGCAAATCTGAGCACTGCTCAGCTTTTGAATTGTTTTTCGACTTCTCAGTTCTTTTTAAATGGTTTTCTATGGCAGGAACATTTTTCTTAATTAGTCACAGCTAATTAGTGTGCTGGCATAGACAAGTAATCAGAAATGTCAGAGCTGCAAGGCTACATCTCCCTAATCCTTTGATAATAATTTAGCCTCCTGGGAGGGCTTCAAGCTGCGGTAAGTAGTGGTTGACAATAAGGCAAAATTAGGTGGGCAGCAGACCATTAGGATAGAAAAATAAAAAGCACTACCAAGTCCCGCTGAGCACCATCAGGCAACTAACTACATTGCCAGATGAGGTGCCTGTTTAAGCCTGTGTTGTTAATTAGCTGATTCTACCAGACCTGCCACATATGTCCAGGTGCATCAGGCAAAAATGTCTATTTCTGGGTTGGTGCCAAGTGACAGTTGTGTTCTGGCTTGGATTCTCGAAACCCGATCGCCGAAGTCCACATATTTCTTGAAGATTATTTCGACTTATCAAAGAAATAAGCAGCTCAACCTGCTACAATGCATTGTCTGGTGGAGTTTCACCGGGGAATTAGGTACGGCTTATCTCAAATTTCCTGGATTTTCATTCTCAAGCGCGTTTGGGACACGAGGAGAGGACCTTTTAAACCATTTCCCACCCAGTCTCAACTTGCAGAAGCTGCCTTGGCGTATAATCGGGATCAAAAGAGGATCTTTCTTTCGTGTGTGTCAAAGCCTAAACTTATAGATAATAATTTAACGTGGAAAATCAATTTGATGTACTGACAATAACTTGACAGATTGTAACTGGAGAACGAGCTATTTTGAAAACCGAAGTTTACATCTTGAAAGGGAAGGGGAGAAAAATCCACTTCTACAAATATGGAATGCTACCACTTTATAGGACAGACTTCAACAGAGAAATCTCAATGAAATTACAGGCCTCTGCTCAGAATGATCGCTAGAAAAATACACTCACGTACTATATTACATTCATAAGAGACATGGCTATAGTTTCCAGGGTGTTAAGGCTTGGGTGTGGGAAAACCAAGGTTCAAATATCAACAAGCTATAAAACAGACTGTGTACCCTTAGGCAAGAGGCTAATCACTGGGTGTTGTGAAGCTAACAAGTGAACTCCTTAAATGAAGGGCAGAATACAAATGTAATAAATATTTTATTCATTTTTGGCAGGTCTCCATCAGATGACACGACACACTTTGTCAAATAAAACCCCTTCCTCTAAGCAGTCTCATGCAAATCTACATCATTCATCCCTTTCTATGGTGAGAGAAAAAAAAAAAAAACACCGGTACAATGGTAAATGTTCGTGTTCTGTTCAAATTGTTATACCCCAAAATCATGTAGCCATCTGTTTCGTTGGATGCAAAAAAAGAAAATCATTAAAATGCACATCATGAATGGTTATGATCAGGTCAAGAGGGTTGTTAACATACGAGTGTCTTCTATATGAAAAAATGCTTAGACAAAATAAAGGTTGTAGAAAGTTGAAACGTGTAAAAACGGCATATTCCATGCTCCAGTCCTTACAAGTCAATTTATTCGGCAAGCTTAATTTCTAGGGAGCTGCAGCGGGCGGGCTTTCGCCGTTACGCAACAGAACGCAGCGATCGCGCTGCCGCTCACCCGGAAGACACGCCCAGCATACCGGTAGGCTGACACTACTGACCAGGACCCACATTTTAGGTATGACAACCTATCCGGACCTCCTTAAGACAGGAAGTGATATAATTGTGCCTGCAAAAACATGTGGGTAGGTTACCAAATGCAACAGTTGTTTTTAGCTATGTGGAAACATATTGAATTCCGCCCCCCCCCCAAAAAAAACGTATTTGTCTGTTTGGAGGTTTCCTGAAAATGTTGCAAAAATGCATCTACAGTGGCAAATGGGGTCTCCGTGACCTCCTGAAAATCAACTTGTGATTCCTCCCCCCAGGTTGGGAACCACTGAGCTAACGAAAGAAGGCTAACCAATCAGCGAGGTCTTGTGACGGAAGAAGATGAAGGGCTTCTCTTGGGTACAGCCCACAACCCCCTCTGCAGTGCTTTGGGGCATCACGGTGCCCAATTTGGGAATTGCTGCCTTAGAGTGTGCTACGCACATGCAAAGTCTGAACACGAAAAGCACAAGGAGAAACGCTGCTCTTCACTTGACCGTAAAACTTCCTTCTTGTAGAAACGGGGGTCTCGATAATTTTTAGAAGCACTGCAGTACATTTTGTTTGGATCTACTTTAGAGGCCTAAGGTTAAACAGATGTGGAGTTAATTTAATCTGTCCTGGCATATGGCACTTCACATTTTAATTGGGTGTGTTGTTAACAACCCCAATCTCTGGAGATGGGGCATGTTATAAATGGAAATACAAAAAAACAAACATGGGGGGGAAATACAAAAAGGAAAATCGGTCAGGGATGCATACTCAAGTACAGCACCTACATGTTTTTTGACCCTGTATGTTACATAGGAGCACAGTTAAAAGTTAAAAGTATGAGTCAGTTTACGGCACTGAATTAAGGGCACAATCCGAAGCAGTGCTGGATTGGCAAGGCTGGCCGGCCAGCGCCAAATCCGACGCTGCTTTGGGGAGGCTGGAGCCTCCCGATGGCAAGGGCACGTTCACGTTCTTATCATTGGGGAGGCTCCACCCTGCTCAATGCACTCCTTGGATCTGCGCCTGCTAAATAGCAGGTGCAGATCCGAGGAGACCGCACGGCCCGAATCGGGGCCGCGTGGCCTCCTGAATGGGCTTAGGATTTGGCCTTATGGCTGAATCCGGAGCCCACCCTCTCCCCGCCCACAATCTCCCTCCCCCCACCAATCCCCGTCCTGGAACGGGACAGAGCCTCCCTCGCACCAACTGGCTTCGGTCGGAGCAAGGGAGGCTCCCAGTTGGTGCTTTCAAGCCGATGCTATTCGTAGCGTCGGCTTGAGAGCTTTAGCGCCGACGCAAGGGTGCTGCTTGGCGCCCCTGCGTCAGTGCTAATGTGGTCTCATTGATGCAACAACGTTGCGTCGATACTACAGGGCAGCCAGGATTGCGCTGTAAATTAATGCACTCGTATACACAGCCACATTGAGAAAAATTAGTATGAATTAGGCCACTGCTTCCCAAACATTTTAGCACTGCAGCCCACCTTATATAAACAAATAAATGATGTATAAATGTTAATAACATGATGCCAAGTCAGTCAACAAACCTCAGCATAGTGAACACCTGAGTGGTCCGTGGTCCGGTCCATTCTGGGGCACTACCCAGTAGACACTGCCGGCAAAGCTTTGGAACCCCTAAATCTTTTCCCAAGAAGCCTGCTGCTGCCCAAGGTATTAACCAAGCAAATAGCAATGGATTTTCAGCCTTCCTCCACGAGAGTCTACTCATACACAATGCCCCCACCTTCTGCAATTCAACAAGCCCACATTACGGGTTACGTGGCACCTAGGTAGGGGCTGCTGATCTTGCGAGAATGTGGATTGTGATATAAAGACTGGCAGGAAGGAGGGAAGCAGGCCATGCCCAGGCAAGGCAGTGTGGAATGGCATCTTGGGTCTTCCATTGGGTCCACAGGCCATGGGACATTCGCCCAGGAGGCCGTATGACCAGTGATGTCATCCGTCAGCGCCAACAACCGGAACGCACGGTTGAGTGGCAGCTCCCTGCCCCCGTGCGGAGCCCGGCCACACCTCCCTGCGCCCGGAATAGCTCCATATCGGAGCAAATCAAGTGCAGGGGAGGGCGGGCGGGCGGGCGGGCCAAAAAGTGTGCGGCATCTGCCGCACAATGGCGCCCCATTGCAGCCCGTCCTCGGAACAAGTGGTACGGCATTCCGGACCGTCCTGCCCAGATGACGTCACTGCATATGACTCACAAAATACCAGTTTGTGACCCATTGGTGGGTTGCAACCAAGGATGTTAGATAACTGGATAGGCCATGTCGTCACATTCTTGAAGCCGTGGACTTACTAAAATGGCTGACTCAGATCATTGCCGCGAAGGAGGAGGATTGCCGCCGGAGGGGCTCTCTCGCTCGCACGGCGCACGTGTAAAAGTTAATTTCAACGTCTTTAAGCATGCCTGCGTGTTCTGCATACGGGTGTGCGAATCGCTGGACGAAAAATGGGACTTAATTTCCACGGAAAGATTCATGTATTCACATTACATCGGCTCAATAAAACGACCGGTAATATTTTCGAAATTCTGAACTTTAACAGACATTTTTTTTAATGGGGCATGGCCGTTTTATTCCTGCTTGTGTATATTTCAAAAAATAAGTCTGTCAAAACAGTGCAATCTGAGTTAAAATAGACAGCATTTCGTCCGGTGTGTTCAGTAATATAATTACGCGGAATTAAACCTTGGAATTGCATATGAACTCATAATATGATTACCACTGATGTTTCTCCACGATCACACGTTGTTATTTTGGTAAGTTTTTACTTCAGGAGTAAACGATTCAGCCCTAAACATCATGCGAAAACCCATTGGAAATGCTTGGAATGAGCAATGTTTTGGACATACTGTCATGGCCGCTAAGCCCGCCTACTGGAGTCAATGCGTTCCCATTCATTCTAAAGGGAGGGCCTAGCCCTGGTTGCAACCCACAGTTTGTGAGCCCTTGAATTAGGCTGTATGTATGGTAAATAGGTAGCAATTTTCGTGATTGTGACTGCTGGAGCAATGAAGTCACAATTATGCTAATCTCTCTCAACCCATGGAGGAATTTGTTTGTGTGGACTGATCAAGAACATTTCAGTGACTTCTGCTTAACCAATTGAATACCCCAGAGGTTAAGCTTGGGCTGAGCGAAAGGGACAAAACATCCTCAATTATAAAAGCAAAATGTCTTAGTCATCATTGCTCTCTCTCTTTTTAAACAGGACTTCTTTTAAAAAGTCCATTTTGTTATTTTCTTCATGAAGCCCAGTTTGGGATCTTCAATTATAGTGTTCCATGTTCCTCAGACTTAACATGGGCAATCGTAGAATAGATGTCCCATTCCCTACTTTAATAAAGTTTAAGTACACATTCGAAGTAATCACGTATGCGTCTGTCATCGGCTCCATGGCGGCCGCCGCCGGGGGGGGGCTTTTACTTACACGTCGGTGGGCCCAATCCCGGAGCGAGCGGGAAGGAACAGACGCGAGACGAGCAGGAGGTCGGTGTAACCGTTTTAATGCAGTAAGCGCCTTTACATTCATTGGTTATTGTCTCCCGGCGCAGCTGTCACAGGGGCCACGTTCCTGTCACGGGCCCTCCGTGTATCGCTCAGACGGATCCTCTTCGACTTCGAGGCCAGGTAAGTGCAGGTAGGTCGGGGCGATCAGCCTTGAGGCGAGAGGGCCTCCCCTGGGAGTCGTGGAGGGGTATTGGTAGGTTGGTGTGGGGTGCAGCGCCCCCGTGAGGCAAAGCTAAATGCCACGGTAGTGGTGGGTTAGACCTGGGGGTAGGTCTCCCCACCCAAGGATAAGCCCAAAGGGCTTGAGGCCCTCCAGGGAGCGGGGCTCTAGCCCCTTTAAGGAGCGGGGCCTGAGTATCCCCGGTCAGGTGGTGGGCAAGGGGGAGGACGGGTGCCCAATCCGCCTCTCCCTTCGTCGTTCCCTTGGAGCTCCGGGGAGAACGACTTCCCCTCTGGCTGGCAGAGCTCCTTATGAGCTCTGCAGCCACCGGGGGAGGGCCTGCCCCTTCCGGCTCCTCCCCCGGGCCGAGATCTCGCGAGATCTCGGCCTTCCCTTCGGCGCCGGCGATGACGTCATCGCCCGGCGCCGCCTGGTGAAGAGGCCTGCGCCGCGGCGCCCCGGGCCTTCCCGGTGCGGCGCTGCGTGGCGCGGCCTCCAGGGCGCTTCCCGGCATGGCGGCCGGGAGGGGCGAGGTGCCGGAGCCGGCTGCGCCCCTCCAGGGAGTGTCCACCCCGGCTGGCAAGCCTCCGCCATTTCCTTGCCCGCCGGGGGCTGCGCGGCTGGGCCCGTAGCCTCCCGCCGCCTCTCCTGCGCCCTCCGCGGACCCCGGGGCTCCGGGTGAGTACCCCTCTTGACCGGGCCAGCAGGTGTGGGGGGCGGCCCCGGGGTGACAGCGTCCCTGGTTTAACCCCCCCCCACTTCAATCACCCTTCCTTCTTCTGTTGTCAACACTGTGTTGATATCTAGGTTATCCAACAAATTGGGGCTGGGATGAAAGCGGATGGAAGTGGACTGGCCGACATTTGGCCAAACCATTTCTGGAGGACAACCAAGCATGTACTGGTCAATGATAGTCTTGCAGATGATGTTAGTGGGAACTAGCAAGGTATTCTTAACAAAGAGAGTATATTCAGGATTATCTATTCTGATGAACAAGTAAAGAGATCCTAAAACTGCTCTCTATTTTATACATTTAACATGTGTTGGTGGACCAAGGAGGGACTAGAAAAAACTAACTAAAGCTGCAATCCTACACACCAGTAGTTCTCAAACTTTTTAGACCAAGATCCCCTTTTTAGAATGGCACTCGTGTCGGAACCCACCAGAAGTGATGTAGTTAACCTGGAAGTGACATCATAGCCTGGCAATGTCATCAGGCAGGAAGTGCCATCATTGTGACATCATCAAAGGACACTCCTGGAATGTAAACTGGCATTCTTGGACTGCAGCAATTGCACAACCATGGAACATCCCTGACAGAAAGCAAGATTAGAATGAAGTATTATGTAAACGCACAGAACTTTACTCCCTCTGTTGGTTTTTTATTATTTTAATACACTTTTTTTTTTACTCTTACCTGTTTGATTTCAGTTAACTCAGGAGGGAGCTGGTGGTCCCATCTTCCCAGTCAGCCTTTGCTACTATCTGGTTTTTGAGGGGACTCACTCAGGCATTTGTAGCTGTCCATTCTTCTTGAGGATGGTTTCCTGCTACCCAGTTTCCCTCAGTCATGGGTAGTGGCAGCAAGAACAACCACCCTAGTGCAATTCTAGTTGCAGGACAAAATGGACTGGGAGCAGGTTGCTAGGCTCTGCGCCTGCCCATCCAACTCCCCATGACAGTATGTCAAACTGATATGCAACAACAACAAAAACAAAAACCACTGCTAGGACAACATTAATATTTCAGAAAAATACACGTATATGGATCGGAAAGCATGTTCTTCATAGAGAACAACACTGTTAATGAGCAGCATTCATTTTTCCCACTTGACCAGGTTAACGGCGGCTCATTTTATTTTTAAGTCAGATACTTTCGCATCTCTTTTAATAAGCAGAATGCCAATTAAAACACCACAAGAACAGGTAGAACTCAGTGCATTATTAACATATCACACAGGAATGTGAATCTGTGTTTAAATAATATGAGTGACAGAGAGAGAACGTTTTGGAAGTTGGTGTTTACCAAGTGTGATAGGCAAAGACAGGATGCTATATATAACCCCCCGCAATTAGTGTATTATTAGAAAAATAGGGACGTGGTGGCGCAGTGGGTTAAATGGCTGCGGCTGGGCTTTGTGACTGGAAGGTTGGGAGTTCAAGACCGCGCGACAGAGTGAGCTCCCGTCGCTTGTCCCAGCTTCTGCCAACCTAGCAATTTGAAAGCACCTAAAAATGCAAGTAGATAAATAGGTACCACTTCGGTGGAAAGGTAATGGCGTTCCATGCACTACGGCGTATAGTCCTGCTGGCCACATGACCATGGAAGCTTGTCCTTGGACAAATGCCGGCTCTTTGGCTTAGAAACGGAGATGAGCACCGCCCCCTACAGTCAGTCATGACTAGACCATTCGGTCATGGGGAAAACTTTACCTTTAAGCAATACCTCAACAATGTGAAGAAGAGATGGAAGGGGACATACCAACAGATGAGTAGCTTTAGTATGGGGGGAGCGCACTAAGTACTGCAAACACCGCAACGTGCCATGTAAGGAGCCCCTCCCACTCATCATTGAGTAAGAGGGACAGCGTGTAGGAGGGACTGCTTACATGACGCATTGCGGTGCTTAATGTCCTTACCCCGTTGCCCCCCCCTGTAGCCGCACTGCTGGATACCAAAAGACGGTACAGGAAGAGATGCGTGTGGGAAAGCAAGAGGAGGTGGTGGGGACAGCTCACCCCAGGTGTGTGTAATGTTGGGGGAGAATGAGCAGAGTTGGATCAGTCCTGCCATGTGTTGGCCGTGCAACATGCTTCCATACGTTACATCTTCACACGCTGCACTTGATGGTGGCAGGTGCCAACCTGCTTCCAACAAGGTACTTTGACATATGGGCATGGCTTCTGGAAAAGCCATCTTGTCTTCCTGCTGAAAGCCCTCAGAAGCAGCGGTGGGATCTGGGAATAAGGAAACGGAATGCTGGGCGGGACTTACGCGTGATTGGCAGCCCGTCCGTTCCGTTCCGCGGCTGCCCTGGCCTCGGGGGGGCTGCCCCTGGTTGGTACGCCACACCGCTGCTCGCCCAGGCACCTGGCGTGCCCCCACCCGTCCCCCCTGGCGAGCAGGCCCCCCTGGGGCCAGGGCAGCTGCGGAACGGAACGGACGGGCTGCCAATCACGCGTAAGTCCCGCCCAGCGTTCCGCTTCCTTATTCCCAGATCCCATCACTGCTCAGAAGCCTCACCTCAGGCGGGACAATGGTTCAAAGGATTTATACACTGACGGTGTGTCTGGGGTTTTGAGACAGTAAACAGTTATTTCAAAGCTAGTTTGCTTCATTCAATCAAACCCAATCCGTTACTTTTTTTCCTTAACCCCCACAAAAGCATCCCATTGCTTATTTTCAGTACTTTGAGAAACTGAAAACATTTCATCCTCAGTCATGGTTAAACACAAAGTGCCTTTGAGTGCACCATCCTGTCAATGAAAAACCTAAAGTCTATTCCATCACCATGCGCTCATAATTGGAAACAGGCTATAATCCACCCCACCCCTGAGCAGGGGAAAACAAGGGGAAGGGGGCAAAAGACTAGGCTAGTTTAGATTATCCCTCTTGTCCTCCAAAACTCCAGGGCCAGATATAAATCTATCATTTCTTTTCATAGGGCAGGAGGTGTGGACTGATGGTTGAGCTGCTGGTACTGCCTGAAGCTAAGCAGGAAAATCTGCAGTTTGCTTTTGGATGGGAGACGGATGCCAGGCTGGGACAAGCTGCAGTACCTGTGGTGGCAGAACAGAGTCGCTGTGGAGCTGATTAGCTCACAGCAAGGGAGAGTTCCCGTGGAGTGTGTGAGGAGGCCAGCCGGCAAAGAAGGGAATACGACCTTGAGGACTTGTCCAGGCTTGACTTGCGATTGCCTGCTGAGGCTTGATGGCAGCAGCCCAAAGGAGAGAACCACACTGTGAAGGCTACATCTGGGACTGAGGATTGGCGGATCACAAGACTACTGTAGATTTGTAAAAACCCCATTGAAAAAAATGGTGGTTTAGACTAGCCTGCTCATGTCAGCCGCCTTGGGCATTTGCCTCAGCATGGGAAAGGCGGGCTATAAATTCTTCAAATAAACAAACAAATAAATAAATAGAATCATAGAGTTGGGAGAGGCCTGCAAGGTCATCTAGTCCAACCCCCTGCCTGTAGCAAGAGCAGGGGTCCTCAAACTTTTTAAACGTTCACTGTCCCGCAGACTGCTGGGGGGCCAGACTGTAGTTTGAAAAATATACGAACAACTTCCTATGCACACTGCACGTAGCTGCACATATTTGTAGTGCAGAAAACCAGGAAAAAACAATACATTATTTAAAATGAAGAACAATTTTAATCAATATAAACCTATTGTTTATATGGGGAGGACACCTCAGGTAAAGTCATCCCCCCCTACATACACACACACACCTGCCTTCCACTGAGGAAAGAGTGGCATGTTCACTGTGCAGGGAACATAAGAACATAAGAAGAGCCCTGCTGGATCAGGCCAAAGGCCCATCTAGTCCAGCTTCCTATATCTCACAGCGGCCCACCAGGTGCCCCAGGGAGGCATGAGACAACAAGATCCTTACATCCTGTTGCCACTCCCTTGCACCCAGTACTCTGAAGTAGCCAACTACTAATGTAAGGAGGCTACAACCCATCATTGCCTATAGCCCACGATGGACTTTTCTTCCAGAAATCTGTCCAATCCCCTCTTAAAGGCATCAAGACCAGATGCCATCACCACCTCCTGTGGCAAAGAGTTCCACAGATTAACTACCCGCTGCGTAAAAAAGTACTTCCTTTTATCTGTTTTAACTCTCCCAACCCTCAGTTTTAGCGGATGCCCCCTGGTTCTGGTGTTTTGAGAGAGGGAAAAGAACATCCCTTTATCAACTCTATCCCTTCCATGCATAATTTTGTATGTCTCAATCATGTCCCCCCTCAGGCGCCTTTTTTCTAGACTGAAGAGCCCCAAAGGCTGCAGTCTTTCTTCATAAGGGAGGCGCCCCAGCCCCGTAATCATTTTTGTCGCTCTCTTCTGCACCTTTTCCAGCTCCACTATGTCCTTTTTGAGATGCGGCGACCAGAACTGGACACAATATTCCAGATGCGGCCTTACCATCGATTTGTACAATGGCATGATAATATTGGCTGTTTTATTCTCAACCCCTTTTTTAATTACCCCAAGCATGGAATTGGCCTTCTTAATTGCTGACGCACTCTGGGTCGACACCTTCATTGAATTGTCCACCAGCACCCCAAGATCTCTCTCCTGAGCGGTCACAGACAGCTCAGAACCCATTAGCCTATAGGTGAAGTTTTGGTTTTTTGCCCCAATGTGCATCACTTTACACTTGTCTGCGTTGAAACGCATCTGCCAACGTAGGGTGATGGATGGTGGCTCGGGAAGCGCCGCGGGGCGGGGAAAGGGAAGCGCCGGAGAAGGGGGCGTTGGGGAGGCTCCCAGGCTGGCATTACGTCCTCCCACTTTGCCGGGAGGAATGACTGAAGTGGCGGCGGCGCAAAAACAGGCTTCTCCCTCCCCGAGCGAGTGAGCGAGCGCCCTTCTTTTACCTTGCCACCCTCGGCTGGCTGCAGCTGCTGCTGCTTCTCCGGTGAGGGGGTCCCAACCACACGCCCCCATTTTCATCAGAGCCAGCCACAGAATAGCCACATCAGCATCACCCCCCCCGCCACAGGCATAACATAAAACCCCTTCCTAGGCACACTCCTCCTCGCCTTGTCGTCGCCTCGCCGCCGCTCCGTAACGGTCAAGGTCAAAAGTGTACACAAGGGTCGATGTTGATTCAAGGAACTACGGTGGGTCCTCTATATCTGTAGATTTGGAATCCGCAGACTTGACCCACCATGGGTTCCTAATCCACAGCTGGAGGACCCACAGAGATCTTCCAGAGGCGGCTGGAAGCTCCATCCAACATGGAGGATGCCCTTCCGACTCTTCCAGGGGCCTTCCTGAGAGTATCGGAGGTCCTGTTGCACCCTGATCTGCTGATTTAATTATCTGTAGCGGTGGGGGTGGTTCAGGAACAGATCCCCTGCAGATACCCAGGTGCATAGGTGCATACTGTAAAGGTAACAAGAACAGCAGCAGTAACTTGAACACCCCATTCAATGGCAAATTGAGTTCCTCATAAACTTGAGGATCAGAACTGCATTCTCCGTCCTCTACACAGCTCGGAGAATATGGCCAAATGTCTCTTAAAAAAAACCCAGGAAGATTCCTATTCATGCCAATCTGTTCAATGTGGATTTTTACACCGGAATTTTTAAATGTTCTGTAAGGCACCATGTGAGTGGGGTGGGAGGGAGGGGGAGACAAACGCTTTGGAAATGCACCATATGCTTGCAAATCCAGCGCAACACCAAACTGATGCAGAAGTTGATAATACGGTTCTGGAACTTTGTAAGACTGCCAGCTGGATGGATGGTGGTTTTCCTAGCCTTGCCAGGCATTGGAGCTTTTGCAAAAATAAAAAAATAAAAAAAAATCCCTCCTTTTCACACATATCAACACTTGGCTTCTTTAAGCAGATGATACTTTTATTTTTAAAAAAACGCCTGCAAGTGTCTAGAAAGAGAGAAACTGAGCGACAAGGCCTCCTTTCAAGCCAAGATGACAAAACAACAAACAGTGACATGACACATCCATGGCAGAGAGAGTCTTGTGCGGCAAGACCTTCTGCGACTACCACAAGTGAAGTGTCACAGCAAAGGCTGTGAATTGCTGTTATGAAAACATTTGCGGGAACTTGCATAATTAAATGAAACTGCCAGAAAAAGCTTTCTAAAATGCCGGGGAGACGGAATATAAATAAAATACGTTCCACGGTAAATAGAAGGGTATGTTCAGAACCAGTGCTGAAACGGACAGTGGCAGAGGGCCGGAACGGACTGTGATGGCCTCTTGCCGTCTCCGAAGGGGTTGCAAGAGGAATTCGGGTTAAAACCCAAACATGCTCTGCGCTTTAAACATATTTAAAAATAGGAACACTAAATTTCCACATGGAAAGGGAGACAAACGCTGCGTGGAAATATCAGTGAAAAGCACTATAGCTAGAATCAGTTCAAACTCGAAGCATAGAGATCATTATACAATGTTCTGTACATTGTACATTGTTCTGTACATTGTTCTATACTGAGGTTAACTGGGTCATGTGCCAGGGGCCCTCAGCCCATACACTTGGCCCTTGGTCTCTGCAGGGGTTCCGTTCCTGGAACCCCCGTGGATGCCGAAATCTGCAGATAACGGGATCTGTGGACGGGATTATAGAGGAGAAATTCAGAGTCGTGTAACTACTCAACTAACTTTTAGCGTGTTCCAACTCCCATGGTAAATAATGATCGGGCAGAGCCCAAGACCACCTGACTCCCTAGGCACCACGTCAAATGCTGTACCGCGTCCCGGATGCCATTCCAGCCTCCGCCCTTCCCACTTCCTAACGTTCGAGCTCAGCACTCTTCTCCCCTCCACATGTCAACCCTCTCTTCTTTTTCCAGAGAGTGGAGGAGGAGAAACAGCAGCTGAGGCAAGCAGGTGGATAGATAGAAACGGGCAGTGATGTCATTCAGGGGGAACGGACCAGAACGGGCGTTCCGGATCCTAACGGGCCACATGGAAAAACGGGAGGAGTATCTTAGAGGCCTCCTGGCAGGCCTTCTACAATGTAGAGGGGCTGGACACAGCCTTTCTGCTCCTCAGATAAACTCCGGACGTGACAGGAGGGCACCTCTGGTTGCATCTGAGGGTACGAGTTGGCCCTCCGGATGTGGGTCAGGGAGCCACATGGAGTTGAATCTGCAGGTCCCAAATTCACAGGTAATTGGGGTCACCCTATATGCTCTGCCCCAGGCTGCGGCCTAACCACAAGGTCAAGTGAGGCAGTTGCTACAGATAGAAGTGGGAGCAGATGTCCATTTCTATCCACAAGTTTTTAAAAAAGAACAAAAACCCAGAAGTGGTTTGAAACCAGGGGTTTAAAAAACCTCTGGCAGGCCTTCTGAGACACGGTGAGGCCATGCGCAGCCTCTCTGCATCTGCTGTGCCAAATTCCCTATCTGCAATCTTAAGTCTGTGGTAGGCTAATTGTCTTTCCTTCTATCATCAAAAGCCACCCTAGTCTTAGCCTGTTCCAACTCCTAAGATCCTACATCCTAACACAAGGCCCCGTTAAATCCCACCACCCACGTGAAGGCAAAATGGGTGGAAGCTTGCCTGCTTGGCCACACAATAATTCCCCACATTCTCCAGTAGCAGCCTTAGTTCCAACCACAATCACAGTCCCAGCAGCCTCAAGTGTCCTTCATCCAATCCGTGAGTCAAACAATCTGTCTGTCCCAGTCACTTAGTCACACTTTCCAAGCTCCTTCCTTCCACTCTTCTCTCCCCAGCCTTTTTCCACATCTCTACACCCACAACTGCCTGACAATCAAGCTTCCACCTTTATTCCCCAGGGCCTCATCATCCTACTAGGCTGCAGTTGTGAACTAGCGGCAGGCAAAGGCTCTGGGGTTAACCCCATAATTCCTGGCTGACACAGCCACTTGTTGATACCATTCTCTATCTCCCTGGAGCAATCTTCTGCATTTTCCATTACAGCATCTCAGAACACCACCAGATGTAACCAGAAGGTACTTCTGGTCGTGTCCAGAGGTCCTATTAGGAGCAATCCACAGATTTAATAGTCAACAATCTCTGTATCCGTGGGGTGTCTGGGAAAGGGAACTGGGGTCCAACTATATGCACCACACCAACTGCAGCAGGAATAAACAGATGACCAAGCTGGAACTAGTTCACCACTGTGCCATCTTAACCACATTTGAGTCATCCTGATGGGCACAATCCCACATACTGGATATTTGCTTGCTACAGTTATATCTCTCTTTCTTTGTTCGTATCAGAAGCACCTACATTCATATAATTGTATACATATATCAAAATATATTTTCAGAATAAAAGAAAAGGTTAAAACTAACATGTGCTCAATACTGGGCCACTTCGATCACATTCTCCCTTGTAGGACATGAGAGGAGCTTCCCCGAAGTTTGACTTCCTTTTGGCAATCCTCTGGGCAACGGTGGTGTCACCGGCAAATTCTTTCAACCCAGAAGCTACAGTTAAGATTATGGCTGACAGGCAGTGGAGCAGAATTCATACCTGCAGTTTCAACCAACCTCAGATCTAACGTATAAGAAAAGAATTCCATACATACACCCTGAAAAAAAAAAATCCACATACCCTGCTGTAGCAGAATCTGAAGCACTTGGGTCTCGTTCGCCTTCTGCCCACCTTTGCCAGCACTTTTACACAATTAATGTAATTTTATGTCATTTTACCAGCGGACTTGAGCATGCATGATTTTTTGTATCTGCACAAAGTCCCAGAATCAAAGCTCCACCGATTCAGCAGGCCCACTGTATTCTGTCAACTATTGCTCTTATGTCAATTATCAGAATGCAAGGAGATCCAAAACATTTCAGAGTACCCAAGATTCATGACCTCCATAAGTTTCCTGGCATCTCATTTCATAATTGAAAGAGATGACATCACTCACTCACTCACTCACTCACTCACTCACTCACTCACTCACTCAC
>JAJKFI010000099.1:765-22541 GCA_029204185.1 Lerista edwardsae | reverse complement strand
CACTCACTCACTCACTCACTCACTCACTCACTCACTCACTCACTCACAACTAGCCTACTAGTATCTTTAAATTAATTTAATCCCAGCTACTGTTCTTTTAAGTGAGGAAACACTGAAAGCAAAGGTCATCCTGCCAAGGGGGAGATAACCAGAAATCCTAAAAAAACAACCAATAGAAACAAGCATGAAATAAATTTGGGTCCCTATTGGGCCCCCTTCAGTGTGGGAGAAAGGTGGGATAAATATATTGCAGGAAAATGAATATTAAAGACTTCCTTTTAGTATTTGCAGTTACTTACATCAAATAGTTTTTCAATGTACATTTCTTCGTTGACTTTATCGCGAAGTATATCTTGGTTCTGACGGACAAACATAATGTATGTATCAGCTAGATCCATTCCCGGTTTCTGTGAGAAAAAAACAGATTATAGGCATATGACTTACAACATCAGAAGGCAGTTTTTGTCAATTAAAAACTTATAAAAATCAAACAAACCATGCACAATTATGTACATAAATGTGCCTTTTCCAAAATCCATAGCAAATACGATAGAAATATACAGCATTCTATAAGTTAAATTTAATGACTGTAGAGCCCGCTCTTTCAACCAAAGTTAACTCTGGTCTACTTAAAAAAAATTCTTTTAATACAAACAGTAGCTTACATATTTCAAGTATATATTCCAGATCTAAATTTTGCAGATGCTGAAACGTAAAGATAATAGTAGAACTAGAAAATATCAGCGCATAGCAATGGAAGGAAAATGACATATTGATTATGAATGTCTATAAAACAGTATGAAGTTACAGTACATGCGCAATATTATGAAAAAAAATATTAAAAGTCCATTGTATTTACTCATCCATACATACACGGTTGTGGTCTGTAGTCTGGATGTATAGAAGCATAGCATGGATATGAAACAAAAGATGGATACGTTACAAGTCAGAAACACAGTAGTACTTTGCGTCACTCTCCCTCCTTCCCTGCCCCACTTAAGTCAGTCTGGATTTGCATTTGATATATTCATGACGGGAGAAGGGCTTTCAGGCAAAAAGGCTTTTTAAAATACCCTATTCCAGTGGTTCTCAAAGTTTTTAGACCGGGACCCACTTTTTAGAATAGCATTTGTGTTGGGACCCGCTGAAGTGATGTCATTAACCTGGAAGTGATGCCATAGCTGGAAGTGACATCATCAAGCAGGAAGTGCCATTGCTGTGACATCACCAAATGACACTCCTGGAATATAAACTGCCACTCTTGGACTGCAGCAATTGCACAACCATGAGACAACCCTGACAGAAACCAGGATTAGGACAAGATTTTATGTAAAACCACTCAACTAGAAACAAAATTCAAAAAAAAAAATCACTTGAAAATTCAAACTCTTAGCACTCACAAAAGGAACATAGCAAGAGTAAGGTCTGCAGCTTCCAAGTTGGCTGCTCCCACTTTTCAATGACCTACCTGACATCAGGTCGCGACCCACCAAGGGGGTCCTGACGCACAGTTCAAGAAACAGTGTCCTAATCTGAAAAGTTTCTAGCAGCCTCTTAAGTGCTGGTGGGGTGAAGACTCCAGGGAAATGAAGCATTTTCAAAGGGCATAATAACTGAATGATTTGCCACAGCTGGAATTACAGTTTGAAAAAGACCTTGCAATCTGATTCAGAAGCTGCACAAAGAGAATTAGGGGAAAAGGCAGTCTGTCTTGCCATTGTTGACCCAGAAGACAGTTACTCACTGACTAAAATACCTGGCTTCCCCCACCTCCACCATCCTTAGCTGCTGAAGGATATGCCTGCTCCCTAGAATGTGCCTCCATGCCTGAAACTGCTTCCTGCATTGCCTCTGTGGTTGGAACTCCCTCCTTACCTTTAAACCCCTCTACTCCTGAATGTCATGAAGCCATTGGAGTACCTTGCTCCTTCCCATACCGTCCTCAACAGGCAGCGCAATCCTAGCGCTCCCATCCTGCCGACGCTACGTCATAGCATCAGAGCGGCGGCTTTAGGGCCGACGTGGTGCCAATCAGCACTCTTGCACTGGCATTCGAGCAATGGAACCGGCGCTACCGGCAGCGCCAGTCCTGTTGCGCCCATGCTGAGCCTCCCTCGCATTGGCCTAAGCCGGCCAATGCGAGAAAGGCTCATGGCTGGGATGGCCATGGGATTGGCAGGGGAGAGAGGTTATGGGTGAATGGAGGATGGGCTCCAGATTTGGCTATAAGGCCAAATCCTAGACCTGTCTGGGAGGCCGAGTGACCCCGATTCGGGCTGCGCCGTGTCCTCGGATCTGCGCCTACTGTTTAGCAGGCGCAGATCTGAGGAGTGTATACCCGATGGTAGCCTCCCTCATACTGCACTTGGATTTGGTACAGGCCTGTTGGCTTTGCCAATCCAGCGCAGTATAGGATTGCGCTCAGCGGTGTCATGCTACCGGTACGCTGGGCGGGAGGAACGGGTGAGCGGCAGCCCGCCCATTGCGTCACACTCCGTTTCGTCATCTTCCCCGCCCCCGCGGGGAAGACGGCGAAACGGAGCGTGACGCAACGGGAGGGCTGCCGCTCACCCGTTCCTCCCGCCCAGCGTACCGGTAGCATGACACCGCTGATTGCGCTCTAAGCCTAAGTATTTTTCTAATGGCACAAGGAGCCCTCCGGGGGGAGGGGGTCAGGCTCCCCAGCCCTCTCAGACGCTGGGGCAGGCACTGCTAAGTCCCTCCCAGCCCCAATAAGTGGCTAGACGCATTGCAATTGTAGCGATCACATCAATGTGATTCCCCCCCAAGCTATTACAGTGGATCTCAAACTCGGAGAGTTTGAGAACCGCTGCTATATATTGTACAGGGTGGTGGGTTTTTGAGAGGGTTCCGCTGCTCCCCGGCTGATTTCCGTGGCTCCCTGTTGAGCCACATCTCATAGTTTGGGAGCCACTGCCTTATACCTTCCTCAAGCAGCTTGTCTGCTGATATGGATGTTGATAAATAGCTTTCAGCAATACACACCTTCAAAACCTGGGTGAGATTTAGCCTAGATCAGTGGTATTCAAACTTTTTAGATCGGGACACACTTTTTAGAATGGCACTCGTGTTGGGACCCACCGGAAGTGATGTTGTGGCAGGAAGTGACATCATGAAGCAGGAAGTGCTGTCATTGTAACACAATAAAATGACACTCCTGAAATGCAAATTGGCATTCTTGGACTGCAGCCAATTCAAACTGTTAACACTCTCAAAAGGAATATATCAAGGGTATGGTCTGCAGTTTTCAAGATGGCTGCTCCCAGCTCTCCGCAACCCACCTGACATCAGAAGTGGGTCCCAACCCACAGTTTGAATAACACTGGCCTAGATGGCTGATACCGGCCACCATTTTGTCATGTTATGTAAGCAACGTATTACGTAAGCAACCAAAGTTTTATTCTAAGAGCAGGTATGGGCTAGTGTTTTGCCTTTACATGCCACAAAATGCATGTTTTGCCTAATATAATGTTTTTCTTTTATAATGTGCCCCTAAGGCACTTGAATGAGCTCTACAGCAATATTAAAGATATGCTGGTCAAAGACCGTACACAAACATGTCTGTCAATATTAAAGATTCTGTACTTTATAAAGAACAGCCACAATGACACCGGTAGGATGACTATGGATAACTCTGAATGTAACCAAAAATCTTGTTGGGAACAGGTCAGTCAACAGTCAGTCAACAGGTACTTATATACCGCTTTTCAACACGAAGTTCACAAAGCGGTTTACAGGCAAATAGTAATAATAAAGTTAAATGGTTTCCTGTCCCAAAAGGACTCACAATCTAAAAAAAAAAAAAAAAAGGCAGCCCGCCAGCAACAGCCACCAAAAAGACTGCGCAGGGGTGATGAGGGACAATTACTCTCCCCCTGCTAAATATAAGAGGAGCACCACTGGAAAAAGTGCCTCTTGCCCAGTTAGCAGGTGGGCAAGTCAAGCAAGACTAAAGGAAAATGAGTCATCCATATCTTTCTTGGTAGACTGCATGGATTCAAAGGATCTCATCTGGCAAATCAGCAAGAGGAACTCCATGGTTTGTCTGCCTACAGAATCTATAAGCACAAGAATCTGGTGGATGTGCCATTGGAAGGCTTTAGGATACTGCCATATCTGCATTTCAACGTTTTACTCAAGAGCCTTGATATAATTTTGCCCAAATATCCCCAGTGAAGAAATCTTAGGGGGTGCAATTATTTTTTCCTATCAACGTGAAAATTTGGGTTGTGCCTCTTTATCTGTAGACTTGGTATCCATGGATTTGCTAATTCGTGGTTTCTGAGGCCGCAGGGTAGGTCGACCTGTACCCTCCAAACAGAGCTGTGTTCTGGTTGCACCTGGAGGGTATTCTGAGGGCAAGAGAGATGGTGTGCAGCTCCCCAGCTCTCAGAATGCCTTAAAACTTCACTTCCAGGTTTTTTTGGGGGGTGGGTGGGTAAACTCAGAATTCTAAGGGGCTTAAAACATCACTTCCGGCTTTCCCCGCAAAAAAAGGGGTAGAGACATTTTAAGACATTCTGAGGGTTGGGGAGATGGTGTGTGGCCTTCCTGGCCCTTAGAACACCCTCCAGACATGTCCAGAGCACAGCTCCAGAGTGTAGTCCTAACCTGTAGTTAGGCCGGCACAGTTAGGCCAGCAAAGTTTGGCTGGCACAAGGGCCACCATAAAGCGCGTTTGGACCACTCTCGGAGTCAGGGAGGATGGTGCATGTCTGTGTGCTGGCCTCTCTGACTCAGAGAGTGATCCAAACATACTTTACGGTGTCCCTTGTGCTGGCCAGACCTTGCTTTATTTACCTCAGAAATTTACCTCAGAAATTTACCTCAGAATGCCAGATACAAGGGAGTGGCGTTTGGACCACTCTTGGAGTCAGGAAGGATGGCGCATGTCTGTGTGCTGGCCTCTCTGACTCCGAGAGTGATCCAAACATACTTTACGGTGGCCCTTGTACCAGCCAAACTTTGCTGGCCTAACTGTGCCGGCCTAACTACAGGTTAGGATTGCATCCCCAGTTGTTTCTGGAGGGTTGGGTGCCCTGAACCATAGATTTTATTATCCACAGGGGTTTTGGGAACAGAACACCAGCAAATGCTGAGGAACGACGGTTTTAAAAGAAACAAATATCACAATCTGAGTTTGAATATTGTTCCAAAGTTTCCCTGAATATCATTTACTTTCAGCATTCACTGATTTTCTGTAAGGTATGAAGAAAACCATCAAAGCCTGAGATAGTTCTCTTTCGTGTCAGCAAATTCGAATTATTGGAATAACTGTCAAAGACAAGTGATCCAACTTTATCCTTATCCCCTTGGATTGTATGATTTGTTGAGAAAAATGAAAGTTTTGTTTTTTAATCATCCAAGATTTAACAAAACCTGCTATCAGGTTAAAACATCACTTCCACTTCTATCATAGCTATGGTTAAAGGAATGGGAACATTGCGTATCCACCTCTTCTGACAGAGCTCTTGTTTCCGCACATCAGACAAATTTTCATTGTGTCATAATCCCTTTGGTGCATGGAAAACACCTCTTTTGTGCTCTGTACAGAACACAGCACACTATTGATGTTTCAAGCTAAGGCGCAGTAGTATTTCAACATTACACATCATCTGAACGTTGTCAGGGTATGGCCCAACAATGCATTTTTTTAAAAAAAAGAAAATCCTTAATCACAGACAAGAGGATTTTGGGACTAAGTATATTATGCTGTGCAGTAATTCTTGCCAACATAGAATTGCTTCTTAATATCTATATGAAGCATGCAAATTTTCTTTCAAGTTGAATTAAAACAAAGTGCATCCTGAAACAGTCAATTCTTGGGGAAAAAAAATCCTATTAGCAGTCTTTCTCCCCTTTTCTTGGAGATGTTTACCTAATCTGTGACATATGGGAATTTCACACCTAGTGAATATATTTTCATGTAGCTTGTGGCATGAGACTCTAATCATTAGAAGAATATACACAAGTAAGATAACTGCAACAGCTGGTGACATTTACCAATTAGAATTACAGTTCTTTAAAACACTTTATCCTTTTTTTTTTCTCTCCAGCGTACACAGGGTAATTATCTCTGGTAAATCGCTGAAAAATCTAATTTTCCTTTTAAATAGTTTTATGTACTGTATATACATGCCCAGATAAAGGTGATAGATTCTCCAAAGAACTTATGATGCTTAAGCGCATGGTTTTAAAGCTAATAAAACTGTATTAACTAGCTAATTAAGAGCCGTTTAACACCCCCCCCTTTCTTATGAAAATTTACTTAGGACAGATTTTTTAAAGAACAAAATGGAAAGACATACTTTGCCTTTAAATGTTTAACAAATTGTTTTAGAATTCTTTGCAAAGCATTTTTTTTAATGCAGCCTACTCATTTGCAAGTCTAAAATTCGATTGGATGCTTTCTTAATCAGCTTCCATGCATTTCAAAATTTGAGGGGAAAAAAATATTTCAATAGCATTTCCAATACAATGATTTATAGCTCTTGATCCAGAGTAAAAGAGGAACTATACATGTAGGAGAGAATTGTGCATGCCACTAGATTTGTCCGTGCTTTCTTGTAGTAATTCCTACTTCCAAACCACAGTTTAGGTTTAAATGTAGCGATCTGTAACAACTCCCCTGACAGCACATCTCAGGCATTTATGGTACTGTGGAGCCACATTATACCCCTGTGCTTTTATTTGGTAGGAACCATGGTTGATGGGATTGCAACTGGCAGGAAGAACAAGCAGTAAGACACCCCACCTTAAAGGCACCCAAACTAAAATGTAACCATGGCGGAACAAGCCACATTAGAGCCTGCAGAGCACCAGGGTAGCCTATGTGAATTAAATGATCACTATCTAGACAGAGAATTTAACTTAGGAGAATTTAACTTAGAATTTAACTTTAAATTCTAACCTGGAGGTAGGCCAGCACAGTTAGGCCAGTCAAGTTTGCCTGGCACAAGGGACACCATAAAGTATGTTTGGACCACTCTCAGAGAGGCCAATACACAGATGTGCGCCATCCCCCCTGACTCCAAGAGTGGTCCAAACACGCTTTACGGTGGCTATTGGGCTGGCCTAACTGTGCCGGCCTAACTCCAGGTTAAGATTGCGCCCTTAGTGGTTCACACAGCAATTTGTTACTGACTCTCAGTGCAGATACAATACGGTGAGCCATTACAAGACCATTTTTGCCCAAGAGGCATAAGCTCCGTCAAAAGATTCATTTTGGATTTGATGGCCATTCACAACAGAGCACACAGATTTGCTAATTTGGCTTAGCAAACATCTGACAAATGGCCAAAGAATGACGTATCAGACATAGCCTAGACTTAAATGAGAAAAGGCATACTTTGCTGCTGCTGCTTTTTGTACATTCAGCTCAGACCAGTAGCCAAGATGTTTCAATCAAGATCATGTACCCAGCTCCCCATGAAACAAAGGTAAGTGGGAAAAGTGAAAATAAAAAAAAAGGCATTAAACAAAATCCTGGGAAATGAAATATTGTAACTGGGGTTACTGTGTCATTGGCAACACATGAAACCAAATACACTGGCAAAAGAAAAAAGTAAGAGAGAGTTTACAAGGGAGTAAACCGCGGCAGATTCTTTTCTTGGGGTTAATCACCAGTTAACCTGGCAAGATGGACATGATTTAAAAAGAGGGTGACAGAAAAATGCCTCGTTAATTATATGCTTCTGCAGACGTTCTTATTTCCTGATGCTTCACCTAATCCCGCAGGTGTGGGCTACCTCATACCGTTCACTGGTAGGTCGGTCCATACACAGCAGTTTTCTTCCCCACAGCAACAGGTTTAAATATAGATGAACATGATCAACTTTTCATATAAGCAATAATTGCACATTAGGAGGAGGGGAAACTGTTTATCTCGTATGAAAGAAAAATACTTGCCAGCACAACAGTATAACACAGCTTGCCCATGTTTGGGTTCGTTAGAAATTTTAGACTGGAAAAAACGTTACTCAAGTTGAAAAGACAGGGTAGTCACACCAGAAGTTATATTACCACAAAAATTGCTGATATTGGTTTGAAGTGGTTAGCCAGAACCCAATTCAAGACAAGAAATTAAGATAGAACGTTACTGTAAAATTAATCTATAAGCCCTCTTAGGGATAAACAGCTCGGGCACATACATGTATTATGAATCCTCTTTTTTGATTAGTCATTTATTGAACATTTAGGACAGAATTGGGGAAAGAATTTGATCAGCTAAGAGCGCAATTCTGGCCTTCCCTTGTTGTTGTTCAGTCGCTAAGTCATGTCCGACTCTTCCCAACCCCATGGACCACAGCACGCCAGGCCTCCCTGTCCTCCACTAGCTTCCTGAGTTCGCCCAATTTCATGTGCATCGCTTCGGTGACACTATCTAACCATCTCTGCCGCCCCCTTCTCCTTTTGCCTTCCATCTTTCCCAGCATAAGGGTCTTTTTTAAAGAGTCCTCTCTTCTCATGAGGTGGCCAAAGTACTTGAGCTTCAGCTTCAGGATTTGTCCTTCCAGGGAGCAATCAGGCTTGACTTCCTGGAGGATTGACCGATTGGCTCTCCTTGCAGTCCAGGGGACTCTCAAGAGTCTTCTCCAACACCATAATTCGAAAGCATCCATTCTTCGGCGCTCTGCCTTTCTTATGGTCCAGCTCTCACTGCCATACATTGCTACTGGGAAAACCATCGCTTTGACTATGCGAACCTTTGTTGGCAGGGTGATGTCTCGGCTTTTGATTAAGTTGTCTAGGTTCGCCATAGCTTTCCTCCCAAGAAGTAAATGGGTCTTCCCTTAGGCCAACGCAAGTCTCCTGCGCCGGCCTAAGTATGTGGCAAATGTGCCATAAGGCATGTCGGCACCACTCCAGGAGGCGGCCGGGCAGGTGCAAGCCGTCCTGTGGAAGCCAAATCTGGCCTCCATGCCGGCCCAGTGAGTGGGGGAAGTGCTGGCCTAGGGAGGCCAGTGTAAGGGATGGGGAGGGCACGGAGACAATGGCCCCACAGATGGGGCTTAGGCAGCTGAGGCCGAATCTTATCCCCCATCCTAGTCAGCCTCCATGGGCCACTCGGATTTGCGCCAATGATTTCGCTGGCGCAAATCTGAGCAGCCCTACTGGGAAGGCTGCCACTTGCTGCAGGATAAGTCCCCTTGAGCTGCCTTGAGCATTGCCTAAGCCAGGGAAAGGCGTTTTTAAAAAATAAAATAAATTAAAAACTTTGGGGAAAAAACAGAAAGCAAAAAACCAACAACCCTAATTTGGAAGGGTTATCTTCTCTTACGGAGAGAAATGCATTAATAAATGGGTTTAATGCACTTAAACCTCAGTAGCTAAAATGGTGCCGTGCAGATCATTTAAAGCAGTGGTCTTCGACCTTTTTCACGCCATGACCCCAACAAATAAATATGAGACTGGGACCCACTGTCGATCCCATGCTCTTCCATCTGCCCACTCCCCACTGCTGTTACACCCTCCCAGCACTGTTCACTGTAACCAAATACTCTTATTAGAGCAGAAAAGGTTGCTGTGAAGCCTGCACTAGGGAAAGCTATTTTAGCACAATTGCTAGGACTCTGAGCAGGACTGGGGTACAATCTCCTGGTACCTGAAGGGGGTACAGAAGATGCCTCCCCCTTTTACCTGGTGGTGCTCTAAGCCAGTAGTCATCAACCTTCTTTCAATCCCATAAGTTGCCACAACTGAGGCTTTGCGACCCCATTGGGGTCCTGAAACCCAAGGTTGAAGAACATGGATTTAGAGCACCGCTTCCTAAAAGCATCTTCAACACATGACACAAGCACCTCTTCAAGGGTTTGCCCCTATTACTTCTGTGCAGATGGGAACACTCTGTGGGGAAGAGTGAATGAGCATTCTCCTCCATGTATATTTTACGTATGCATTATGCAAGAATGCTCTTAAGCCACACATTATCTGGGTTATCGCAAGGAACACAATCATGCACACACCATCATCAAATCACTTGAGAGAAAATCGCAAGGAACTCTAAACTGTGCTGTTTTGGCACAATACTGGTACTTTATCTGTAAGAATGGAAACGAGAATTACCTGAAGTTTGTGGCTTGCTTTTCTCGTGTCTCATTCTGCATAATACCTTGTAGCTTTTAAGAGGACATCTTTAGCATTTTCTAGCTCTAATACACGACACTGATATTCAATTACGCTTGCATATAATAGCTGTGTGCATATGTACATCAGTACAAAAGAGAGGTGACAACGCTTCAGAATGGAAAAAGGTCCATCCTGGTGTAAACATTATTTTTATCAGTAAATTTTGAAGAGGCAAATTCTCTGCTGAGTAAATTGTTTTTCTATTTGATAGGTTTTGTGCAATACACACATTTTTCTGTGGCAAAAGTATCACTACCTGGAAATCTTGGGAGAAATTGTGAGACTCAGGCAAGAGGACATAGTAATAGTTCCTACCATGTTACTACAGTCTTCTCCAATAAGCTTGCCACTGTTAGAGGAGATCAAAACCAGTCCATTGTTTCCCCACTACAGGCCCTCCAAGACTATCTTCCCTGGAAACTAATTTTTTTTTCTCCACAAGAATAAGATCTCCATCACAAAATTGTATGAAATGAAGGGCTGATAAAAGATAATTGTAAATATGGTGAGGTGTATCATTTCCAGTGGTCTGAACCAGTCCTTCTAAAGTGGCCTGTAATCAGTTGATTGGTTCTGGGAGAGAAATAGGGAGCAACGGTTTGCAAATATAGGTTGGTCCGCTCCTCCAAACTGCCCAAACCAGTCATCAGACCCCTCAATCTTCCCAGTCATTCTTCTATGGATCTGCTTCAGTCTGTCAATATCCCTCTTAGAGTGCAATCCTAACCTGGAGTTAGGCCAGCACCGCTTGGCCAGCACAAGGGACACAGTAAAGTATGTTTGGACCACTCTTGGAGTCAGAGATACCAGCACACAGATGTGCGCCATCCTCCCTGACTCCGAGAGTGGTTCAAACGTGCTTTATGGTGGCCCCTGTGCCAGCCAAACTTTGCTGGCCTAACTGTGCTGGTCTAACTCCAGATTCGGATTGCGCCCTTAAACTGTGAAGCCCAGAACTGGATGCGATATTTTGACAAAGGCAGAATACAGCAGTATCATTACTTCTTGTGATCGGGATACCATAATTCTGTTGACGCAGGCTAGAATTGCATTTTTTCTTTGTCATCTTATCTAGCGATGGAATCTAGTACTGAAGATCCGGAACGCTGGGCGGGACTTACGCGTGACTGGCTGCCTGTCCATTCCGTTCCGCGGCTGACCTGGCCTCGGCAGGGCGCCTGCTCGCCGGGGGGGATGGGTGGGGGGCGCGCTGGGTGCCTGGGCGAGCAGCGGTGGGGGCGCACCAACCGGGGGCAGCCCCCCCCAAGGCCAGGGCAGCCGCGGAACGGAATGGAAGGGCTGCCAATCACACATAAGTCCTGCCCAGCGTTCTAGATCTTCATTACCAGATTCCATAGCTGATCTTTTCACATTGCTGGCTCATACTAGCATGTCATTTACTAAATGCCTTGTATTGACCTTTTTTATGGCACTTCTCAGGCAAGCATCTCCAATCTTATATATGTGCTTCTGATTTTTCCAACTCATCACCAGTTACTTCCAGGAGCCGCACATTGCTTCTGCAGGATGGTGTGTGTGTGTGTGTGTGTGTGTGTGTGTGTGTGTGTGTGTGTGTGTGAGGGAATGCTGAACATTGGGAAGCAGTGTTCTAGGTACTAGCTACAGTTCCTGGTTTGCTATTATCTGCAAATGGGATTAGCATCCCCTCTACTCCCTCATCCAGGCCATTTATTAAGAGACTATACAACACCAGGCCCAAAACTGAAACCTAAGGTATTATACTATTACAACAGCATTTATGAAAACATTTTAAAATACAATCCTCTTTATATGCAACCTCTCTATCTGAGAGGGGCAGGATTGCTACTTTCCTTGTTATCTGCACCTCTGTCCTCGTTATTCACTATGCCGAGACCTTCAGAATGGCACAAGTGAGCAGCATCCGCCAGCCATGTTTAAGGGGTCCTTGCTGGTCGCAGGTGCCATTCTGAAGGTCCCTGCAGACTCTGAAAGGTCTCTGCAGCATTCAGAGATCTTTTGGCACTTCCTGCCGCACTATTCTGGCTTTCTAAGAATCTCTGTTGTATTCTTCTAAAAGCAGATAAGGTACCCCTTGCATCTAATCCCATGGATCCCATACGATTAATAGTTGATTATCTACTATCTGCGAGGATTTCCAGGAACCTAACCCTAGTGACTGATGAGGATTTACTGTATAAGAAATAAGAGAGAAAAGATTTTCATCCACATTCTTCTAGGTAGTCCCACAATATTCAATGGGGCTTACTTCCAAGCAGATATGCACAGGACTCGAGTCTTAAGCAGAGATCAAGGTAGACAAGTTAGGGATTTTCTTAGAAAAGAGGAACAGCGACTACAGACTGAAAGAAAAGCCTGGAATAGGGTAGAGCTGTAGCCTGATGTTATGGAATTATGGAGCACTAACTTCATAAGGTCTGTGAGCATCCCACAACTCTTGCCCATGCCATCAACGCACTCCCAATTCCCTTCCATCCATCAAATACAGCGTTTGTGCACAGAGACAAATGCACAGAGTCACTCCCCATCAGACACTGAGCACCCACTTGCCCAGGAGTGGAATTTCTCCCTCGGTTACAGCAGTGACAAATGCAGCACTTAGGGAGGGCAGGGAGTTGGAACGAGTTGCAACAGGACATGCCAGTGTGCTCGGTCTGCCTGGTACCCAGGTTCGGAACGTTGGGTCTTTACATTTTCAGAGTTTGAAAGAAATTAGCTTCAGGGTCTGGGCAAACTGATGAGCAATGAGGGTGGGAGTATCAGATATCCTTGGGCAGAAAATATGGTTTTGAGACTCCTGTGCTAGGAGCATCTACTGCCTTGAGTAACCCAAATAAGCTGCTAAGCCTTTGAACAATAAGCCTAGGCGACAAAATGTCCCCCATCACACCGTTTCCAGGTTACAATTCTCACTGCTCTGCAACTGAAAAAGTGCACTGAGAATATCCTTTCTGTGCTTTGCTTGGAGAGTTGGCGTGGTTGCTTGAGGGAAATGAAAAAGCCCCCCAGGGGCAAGGTGTATCTGTTTAAATACTGTGTGTAAAGCTATAATGAACCTCTAAAGGAAAGTGCAATGATAACATATGAAAAAAGTACATGTTGTGGAAAGCAACACATGTACAAAACCAACATTTTTCTAGAAAGGAAAAAGATTATACTTACAGGAACATCAACATACTTTGCAGCCGCTTTAACCTTAAATAGATGTAAAATAAATAAATAAATACATACTGCAACTGGCTTCCATGAACTTTCAGTGGACTATTAACAATCAAACGTTAAAGAGACACCGTACTTACCGTGAACGAAAGTATTGAAGAGAAGAAAGTGCCTTCGTCATACCTTGATAATTTAGAGAGCACACCTTCCAACACTGCAACAAACTACATGAAAAGGCACAGCGTAAATATTCATAGACGACGCACCAGGATTTGTGAGCTACTTTTACAGGCGAACAGGAGATTTTCCACTGTGGCTGATTTGGTGCAACCAAACACTTGCACAATAGAAAATCCTCTTTCACGACAAATGAGAGGTAAAAACATGGAGTTGATTGATCTAACTGCAAACTGGGCAAGAGGCACTTTTTCCAAGTGGTGCTCCTTTTATATTTAGCAGGGGGAGTGTAACTGTCCCTCTTCACCCCAGCATAGTGTCTTTCCAGTGGCTCATTACTAGTGGTGTTCTGTATTTTTTTTTTAGACTGTGAGCCTTTTTGGGACAGGGAGCCATTTAACTTTATTATTTGTCTGTAAAACCACTTTGTGAACTTCGTGTTGAAAAGCAGTATATAAATACTGTTTGATTATGATGATCCAGCACTTGTGCAGGAAATGTAAAATTATCCTGTTGAAGCATAGAAATTAACAGTAAATCATGATACAGGCAGATTACCACTTATCCGGACATCTGAAATCCAGACAATTCCAAAATCTGGACATTTTTGTCCAGTACTTGTTTTCTGTAGTGTGAATACTAAAAGGTCTTGTGCTCATTCCCATGTATAGTGTAGGAACAGGCTGTAAATTCTGTTCTCTGCTCTGTGGTGTGTACTTGTATAGACCCTGTTGAAAGGTGTGAAAAGAGACCAGCCTACAGCCATATGGGTATCAGTGAAAAAAGCACTTCTCGTTATATTTACGCAATTATTCCAAAATCCAGACAAATCAGAACACTGAGCAGTCTGGGTAAGGGATACTCAATCTGTACTACAACTAGAAGACACAATTAAAATGTCAAAATCTAGGACAGTGTTTCTTAACCTGGGTTCGATCGAACCACAGGGGTTCGGTGAGTCAGTCTCAGGGGTTTGGCGGAGGTGTGTGTGTGTCCATTCCGTTTGCTGGCCTTGATATCTGTGCTGCAGGGAACTTGGTGCACTCAGTAGTTGTTGGGATATTAAAGTAAGGCCTGGGAATTTGCCGGCCTGAATGGCAAGGCTTATCACTGAGGCCTAGCAGACCAGCAGAGGGTGCGGGGTAGTCCTGACTTAGGTTCTGCCCAGTAACAAGACCATGTGATCTCTGGTGGAATGTTGCAAGTTATCTAGCCAATCCCAGGAACACTTGTTGCTTGTCTGTTCAGCTCAGTGAGTGCGTGTGTGTTCAGTCCTGTCCTGATCAGAGAGCTCTTCTGTTCTACTTTCTGTTTCTCTCTGAGTATTGCTGCTGCTGGATTTACAGATTTACTATGTCGAGCAAAATAAGAAAGTGGTCGGACGAATACGTACAATTGATTTGCAGTAAATATTCATTGAGTTATGTTTTTGTTTTTGTGTGACATTCATGTTATGTTGGTTTTATTCTTTGAACACAGTGATTTTATGTGCAACTGATGCATGGTTCATTTTGTGCACTAATAAAATATATCTCTCTGTTTTGAATTTGGAAAAAAAAACCATTTTATTTTTCCAACTATGAACGGTTTGGTGAATAAACGTATGAAACTTGCAGGGTTCGGTACCTCCAAAAAGGTTAAGAACCACTGATCTAGGATCTTAAAGTGGATTAGGAGGAGGTAATGGCATTGATGAAGGAGGCAAATTTGGCATGCCTCTGGTGCAACCGGTCCTTGGCCCGCATGCAGAGGCAGATCTAAGGGAGGGCAAAGCTCTAAGTGTTGCAAGAAGCCTTACCCTGTCATGTAAATCCCTCCTATCCCTTGCCGCTGTAGCCAGTAAGCAACGCCAAGATGTTGCTTTTCCCTGTGAGGATTGGCTAAAACGGTGCAGGAGAGGAGTGATTTCCACTGCAAGGTAAGGCTTCTTGCAAAACTTAGAGCTTTGCCCTCCCTTAGATCTGCCTCTGCCCGCATGTTTCGACATGCAGCACCTCAGCAAGCTTTCCCACCCCCTAAGATTAATGCGAGTTTCTCAGCATGCGGGAAAGTTGGTGGGGCATGCATGTCTTCACAACACAAAAGCACTAACAGAGTCTGGTAGATGAGGTATCAAACAGGTCCAGGGCTCCCATTATCCACTGGTTCAACAACTGAGAATTCCAGCATCGCCTCCAAGCTCAACCGGAGCTGAGCTCCAAGTAGGTTCGGAGGCATTCTGGAGGTGGCACATGTCTGCCCACGGTTTCTGCGGACTTCAGAATGAAGCCTGGACCCATTTAAATGCAACTTCTGGTTTTCAGCTAAAACTGGAAGTTGTTCAGTGAAAACTGGAAGTAGCTTTTAAATGGGTTTTGTCAACTTCTGAGGCTGGTGGATGCACGCAGCCTCTGTGGGCTTCAGAATGCCTCCAGTTGACCAGACCTCAGCTCTGGTCAGGTTCAAAGCGTGTGGAGGTGGCCTCGAAAACCGTGGATTTGAATGGATTTGAACCCTTATGGGTAATGAAGGCCATATTACACCTTTACCATTGTATTACTCAAACTCTAAATCAAGCAGTTGAAAAATCACCCTTGTGGGCCATTGAGATTCTGTACTCCGACTTACGCATGCAATTATTACCATACTATTAAGTTTACACCAAAAAAAAAACTAGTGACCCAAATCTTCGGCCCTCTTTATTCTGGAGGTTATATCATAAAATGGCACAAAACAAAGCCAGAACCGTATCACCTGGAAAATACAAAACTGGCAACACAAATTTATACACATACTACTTCAATAGTAGTGCTGTTGGTTGTCGCACTACTGGCAAGCAGGTTTATATGTGAACAGGCTGATGAAGACTTGAACAAGTGTTCAAAAGAATAATTGCTTGACATCTAGAAGCTCTTCCTTAGAACACGGGAGAAGCATTTTGTGAGTGAGAGGACAGGACAAAATTCCATCTGGCATGCTGTTAATGGCCACTCTAACAGTGTCACAACAGTGTCATATTCCTTGTTCTCTGTAAGGATCTGAGAGTCTCACCTTGCAACAATCCAGACGCCTAATGGCTTAAAGGAGTGACACTAGCGAAAGGCATTCATCACATCCTTAACCTACTCTGCTTCCATCATAGCTATCTGTATATAATTCGTTTCAATATCATGTATGAAATCTATATAGATAACTACAACGAGAGCAACAAGAAGTGATCTTTGCTACATCCATCTTTGGATGTAAAGAAAGGGCCCTACTTGAGCCATTTTCTGGGTCACTAGGAACATACCACTGAATAGTTGAGATATGCAATAAATATTGCATATTGTGGTGGACTGATGGTTGAGCTGCTGGTACTGCCTGAAGCTAAGCAGGAAAATCTGCGGTTTGCTTTTAGATGGGAGACGGATGCCAGGTTGTGACAAGCTGCAATACCTGTGGTGGCAGATCAGAGTCGCTGTGGAGCTGATTAGCTCACCGCAAGGGAGAGTTGCGGTGCAGTGTGTGAGGAGGACAGCCTGCAAAGAAGGGAATGCGACCTTGAGGACTTGTCCAGGCTTGACTTGTGATTGCCTGCTGAGGCTTGATGGCAGGCAGCCGAAGGAGAGAACCACACTGGAAAGGCAACAGCTGGGCCTGAGGATTGGCGGATCACAAGACTACTGTAGATTTGTAAAAACCCCATTGAAAAAAATGGTGGTTTAGACTAGCCTGCTCATGTAAGCCGCCTTGGGCATTTGCTTCAGCATGGGAAAGGTGGGGTATAAATTCTTTAAAATAAATAAATGAAATATAAATCCTCAACTTGCAATGTCAACTCTATTGAGAAATGAAGATGCCGTACATGAGTAAGGCCATTTAGTCCATTTAGATTAGTCTTTATCACTGAGCAGAGATGGACTAATCCAAAGCCTCTCTGGGGCTTTAGTTGGGAGTCTTTCCCTGGAGATGCCAGCGATTAAACCTGTGATCACCTGCAGGCTAAGCATATGCTCTGCACTGAGCTACAACCTCTTTCCAAATCATTCTTAATCATACTACATGTGGTTCTGAGAAAGCTCCACTGCAGGAGTGACTTAGGAACACTGGAGGTTGTTTGTGTTCTGCCACCCCAGCACTATCCCTTTAAATGCCGTCCCCCCCACCAGTTGGAGGCTGAGATAATCCTACAGAAGCTATTCTGAATTCCATGTAGCATATATACATGGCATTGGATGAGTGATATGCCCAGTGAAAATATTAATATTCCAACAAAATTTGACTGAAATTTAAGATTATTGTACTGCCATTAACATATGTTTTGAACCATTCCATCCTTGAACACTGGAACCATTCCAGCGGGTAATTAATTCCAACGGGTAATTAATCTGTGGACCTCCTTGCCACAGGAAGTGGTGACGGTATCTGGCCTAAATGCCTTTAAAAGGGGATTTCTAGAGGAAAAATCAATCGCAGACTACAGGCCATGACGGATTGCAGGAGTGTGGCAATGGGATGCAGGCATCTTGTTGTCTTGTGTGCTCCCTGAGGCATTTGGTGGTCCACTGCAAGATACAGGAAGCTGGACTAGATGGGCCTTTGGCCAGATCTAGCAGGGCTCTTCTTATGTTCCTAAGGCCCAGATTGGGTTGCAAGTTATTACAGCTCCTTCCCCACACAGGATAGCAAATTCTCTTTTATTTACCTCCGAATTTTACCTCAGGAATTTCCCTCAGAATGCCAGGGAGTGGCAACAGGATGCAGGCATCTTGTTGTCTCGTGTGCTCCCTGAGGCATCTGGTGGTCCACTGCAAGATAACAGGAAGCTGGACTAGATGGGCCTTTGGCCTGATCCAGCGGGGCTCTTCTTATGTTCTTAACATTCTGATTTGCACAGCGGGAACTGGACACCATTACTGTAGAACCAAGCTGATTCTTCCAGAGCTCCCTAGATGCAGACATGCACTGATCTTGCAAGTATAGTGGACCCTTGGTATCTGCGAGGGTTCTGTTCCAGGACCAGCCACGGATACAGACATCCATGAAGTCTGCAGAGGGGGGTGTCAGAGTAGCGGTGCTGCAGTTACCCATGTTAGGGCTGTGCCACCCCCACAGCCCACCCCATGGGCCTCCCTGCCTCCTCCGAAGCCTTCAAGAAGCCACTTCCGGTTTGTGTTTTTTTTTACTTCCGGTTGTATCCGAGAGGTATTCTGAGGAGTGGGGAGGCTGGTGGAGCGGGCCACAGGCCTCCCGCACCTGAGTACCTCCTGGACACGACCAGAAGTGAACATGACTGGAGGGCCCTCCAAGGTGTGGGCTTGGAGCCATGACTACGGAAGGCCCACTGTATACACCAGTGCTTAAACAGCCAAACCCTATTCCCTGCCATGCTACAGCAAGCAGCAGTGCCAAAAAGGTGTGGACTGCAGGAGGTGGCGGCGGCGGCGGCCTGAAGGCAAACTAAAGGGAAGTAATCCAAATTTTTACTTACTTCCTTGTAAGTCAACAAGCTGCCTATGGGTCTCCTCAGACCTTTACCATCTTGCTGGGCTAGGTCTGATGAGAACCAGGGGGCATTCTGAGGTGGGTTTCAAAAGGACAGGATCCTGGCATGTTGTTGACACCAGGATCACCCTCCTCCAAAACACCCCCCCTGCCCGTGACATGCCCCCACTGCTGATTTACTTAGGCTGACATAGCCTAGGGTCCACAGCAGTGAGGTTCCAGTGCTGCTTGGACGAATCGGGCAGTGGGGCAATAGAGGGACACTTCTCCCATTGTTGCCAACAGCATGGGCCAAAAAAAGTATAGTAAAGCTTAGAACAATGAGGAAGATCACCAGAATTGTGAAGAAATTCTGGCTCAAAGAGGCAGTGGCGTACCTAGGAGCACTCAAGGGGGGAATCACCCTGGGCGCCACCCTGCCAGGGGCCGCACCATGACCCTCCCCTCGCTGCCACCTGCCCTCTTCTCTGCATATCAAGCCGATAGTTGGAGGAATCTCGCGCCGCTGCAAGATTGTAGTGCCGCGAAGTTGCTTGGCTTTGTGGCGCTCGGCTCCTCCGGTACATAATCTTGCTCTGCTTGTAGTGGTGCTAAAAATCTCAGAAGGCTCTTTTTTTGTGCTGCCATGGGCCACCTCCCCCTTTCCCATCCCTTTTTTTTAGAGAGGGAAAGAAAGGAGGAGGAAGAGGCCCAGGACAGGCAGGGTTGGCACACCTGAGGTGTGCCCCTGGTGCTGCCCCTCCAGGAATGCCACTGCAAAGAGGCACAATAATGTGTGCTTATGGAGGTAGGCACAATGTCAGCAAGTTGCCTCTATCCTGTGCTCCGGTTGCAACCAGAGGCAGATCTAAGGGAGGGCAAAGAAGTTTTGCAAGAAGCCTTACCTTGCAGTGGAAATCACTCCTCTCCTGCACCGTTTTAGCCAATCCTCACAGGGAACAGCAACATCTTGGCATTGCAAGCAGCAAGGGAGAGGAGGGATTTACATGACAGGGTAAGGCTCCTTGCAAGACTTAGAGCTTTGCCCTCCCTGTAGATCCACCTCTGGTTGCAACACAAGCTTTTTGAAATTGCAGCTTAAGGCTTCCAAAAGCAAGTTCCATTACTGTTCGTATTATTGCTCATGGACAGATACTAAGCTGAACTGGAAGAGTTCACATTTCTTACTACTATTTATTATAGTGAGATGGGACACTAATATTATATGGGACGCTCCTGCTTTTAGATAACCTTTACAATTCACTGTGCTGATAAAAGTGTGCTTTTTCTGGTGTGTGTGTAAACATTTTAAACTACACCATTTAGCATAACAGCCAAATACACTGGATCATTTTGAAATGTTCTCGTTTATACTACACAAAAGGGAATCACCAAGCAGCAACATTAAAAATAGGGGAAGCTTAAAAAAAAAAAAAAAGGGAAAACAATGTAGCAAAAGCTTTTCAGAATCTTTTTGTGTATGACCAATGTCAAAATGGGCTTTAAAAGCCTTTGAAAAACACGAGGCGTGCACAGTTTCTTGGTGTGCAATGTGAAGCAAACAAGTAAACAGTGAAGCATGCAATTAAAGCTGAATTTTAATAAAAATGTTGGGGGGGGCAGATACTAGTAATTAATAAGGTAGCATAGCATGAAGCAAAAGCAACATTTATCTGATTAATACTGTATAGGCATCCATGATCAAAAACAGATCTAATTAAGCCTATTGTCCTTTTAAAATGCAAAGGAGACAATACTATGCGAACATCTTGTATTTAATCGAAAGTTGATACGGAAACATTTTTTTTTTCAACTGTTGTTCAATTACAAAATATGACCACATTTACCTTTGAAACAAGAAGTGAAATTACTTCCTTCACAGTGTCTTCAATCAAGTCATCTATTTTGGAATGGTATTGTTGCTGAATTTCAGAAGACAAAGGCACCATTAGGGTGAACATGCAACGCAACATGTCATAGGACTCAGATACTACAAAGCTTCTAAACCTGACTGATCAGAGTTACTTAAGGATTGTCATTCTGAACACCCAAAGAACAAAAATCTTGAGAACGATCCACCCTAGCAACACTCTGTGCTGAAAATTTTCCCATGTACGCGGTTGAGGTAAACATATAATAGGGTTATTATTGAGATGAATTGAGTTCTTATTCTGATTCAGGCAAAAGAATGTGAAGGATACTTTTTGTCTCTTCTATAATTAAGACGGACGTGGTTCTCCACTCCCCTCCCTCCCACACACACACGCAGCAAGGGTTGGTTTAACTGGAGAAACAAGACGAGGAAAATGATTTAATAAATAAATGATTTAATAAATAATTCTCAATAAGAGAATTGTCCGACCAGTCTCATCCATAAGTTGTGCCCTCTAGAAATAAAATGAGGAACCAATGGTTAAATCTTACAGGAACCCTTCCAGCAGGGCTGCAGTTTTACGTAACTCCTACACAATCGGCTCAAACAGCACAAAAATAAAATTTCATCAAGGAAGCTTGATGCTTGGGAAATAAAATTATTAGGCCATAAAAGGCCGACTAAATAAATGGGCTGTCGTTCTCCATCTTTTTGCTTCTGCTAGTGATAAAATACGGTGTTTAAAGAAGCACACTTTAAATTAAATGGAAAGACTTTCACACTCTGATCTGAAGATAATAGAACAGACCTCTGTCCAGCAGTTAGTGCAGACTGCTTTTCTATTCTGAGCGTACATCCATTAAATTAAAAAAAAGAGAGTAATTCGCTCTTCAGAAACATTTGTCCACCTACCACTTCGCGCACGAACACACACACACACACACACACACACACACACACACACACACACACA
>JAJKFI010000098.1:4317141-4343465 GCA_029204185.1 Lerista edwardsae | reverse complement strand
GAAAAAATGAGATTTATCTTTCATATTTGGAAAAGCTCACTTTTTCTAAGCCCTATTCTGAACCTGACTGAAGGGTGTATATGTGATGCACATGTGTAGGTATTGCCCATTACTAGTTTGTACTGTCCACTACTACTTTCCCAGACCTTGCAGCATTTTTTTCTCTCAAAGGTTGGGACTGCCACTGGATTTGCCCACTGCTCCCGACAGCTTTAGGAATTGAACCAAGATATTTGTTTCTGCACCTCTCTTTGAGCTGAGATTGGTGTTCAAGATTTAGGCCAAAACTGGAGGAATTCCAATCCAACGGAATATCATGCAACCAGTATTACGAATCAATGTCAATCTACTGAAAAAAAGTGAGGGTTTTTTTCCCTTTGGAAAAAGTGAGGGTTTTTTTCCCACTTTTCCGAGTAGCCTACAATACATGTAATTGGTAACCCATTTTCAAATCACACTGATTGGAATTTACCCATCACACTTACTTATACATTTTGGAGAAGGCGACCAGCCAGTTTCTGTGCACCTGGAAGTGTGCCTTGTGTTCAAGACTCCAATGTGTTCAAGTCGATAACCATTCTCACACCGAATGTGGATTTCGTCGTCATTCCTGTACTGTCCCTGCCTAGGATGGAACTGGCCATTGCCTACTTCTGGAGCTGAGCATATAATTTCTGTGGAGGAATCATCATCATCATCATGTTTAGCATTAGTGCTTGCAAGGGTTTAAAGCAGTGATTTTCAACCTTTTTCATCTCATGGCACACTGAGTAGGTTCTAAAATTGTCAAGGCACAGCATCAGTTTTTTTTTTTTTACAATTGATAAGGCACAATGCTGCCAATGGGGGGCTCACATTCCCATTGACCTTACTAATTAATGACTTTTCACCGAATTCCTGCAGCCCACTCATGGCACACCAATGTGCCACCGCTACTCATGAGTACACACACGTGCTACTCAGTTTCACTTTCCACAGCACTCAATACATTTTCCTTGCCAGCTATCAGCTTGTCAGTTTGGCAACCCACCAAAAATGGGATCACAACCCACTCGTGGGCCCTGATCCACAGTTTGGGAACCACTGCTCTATAACATTAAGAGACCATAATTTCCCTAAAATGAAATTACGAGTATATACTGCAACACAGTCACATACCTACCATTATGTGGGAGAGGGCATAAGCCCCAGGCGTGGTGCTCCCAGTGGGGGAGAAGGGGGGCAATGAGGCAGCTCACCTCTCGGGAGAGGCCAGAGGTTTTGGCCCACCTACCCTCCGCTGCCATCGTATGGCTCTGAAATGTCAGGGGTGGGGCGGTGGGAACAGCAGAGGGGACAGACCTCCTCCTCCTCTGTCCCTGGGCAGCCCATTGGCTGTGCCTTCAACTGCTGCAACATTTGCCTGTCATTCAGGATTTCAAATGAATGTGTTTACTGCTGTAGATTCTACTGCTCTTTTTCTTTGCGCTTAGTCTCCTTCCACTACCACCACTTGCATTTTCCTGACTTCATTTTGGAAAGCTGTTTTTCTCCTTATGTCAGAGAAGAAGAAATACTTGTAAAATACTGTCTGACACATGTCATGAGAATTTATATTAAAAATTAGAAGTTTGGGTTTTTTTAATTAACTAAGAGCACATATTTAAATGTTGAAAATGGCCTAATCAATTAACTAACTATATCTGACTAATGGTTGTGGTTCTAGAAATTAGAATAATACAAACCTGTACATGCAGGCCTTGGGTACCACCCATTCTGAGTGCATCTTGCATCTGATCTTTCAACATATTTATATCCAGGATCACATACAAATTGTAATACTTCATTCTCCTTGTAAACTCTGTCTGGAGATGTTCTGTATCCATGCTCAATCGTGCCTGGTTTGCAGGTTATTTCTGTTGATGCAATATTAAGAACTTTCTTGTTAGCATTTATGATAGTGGGAGGCGATACTCTCCTCATTGGATTCTGAACAGACTAACAGCCTAATTGTAATGGGCTTCTCTGCTGCTTGAACTCACATTCTGGCAGTGGAGCCTGCCTGAGACTCATAGGATCCTTTTTCCTGTTCGCCTCACTGCATTGCCTCACTGCCAGCACCAGTTAATTTTGAGCAGAAGGATGTGGGCAACAAGGAATTCTTTCAGCATAATCCTTCAAAAGAACTGGTTCATCAGAGCATTAAATATATATCCAAAGGGATTCTCAACATCTCAACAATAAAACCTATAATTATCAGCAACAGAGGTACTTTTTAAGAGGTACTACAGAGGTACATTTAAGAGGGACAGGTGTTCTATACCTATGCATTTTGGTACAGGTGCACTCCATTCTCCTTTATTTGTGCAAACAATTTGCTCAGATCCATTGATTCTGAAGGTTCCAGTGCATTCAAATCGTACCACTTGGCCAAACAGATACTCGTCGTCCACATTTTGTATTCCAGTCATGATGATTCTACCATTTTCTGGTGCTGCTACTGGGAAACACTTCCTTACTGCAACACAAATAAGAACATGTGTTTTGGATTTTTTCTAAAAGTCAGCAAACAGCTCAAACATAATGAATCATATAATTAGTAAAATTCTTTTGCCATCTTCTTCCAGCAAACAATTAAAAATCCACATAGGCTCAAATTAAATTCTGGAGTAGTTATGACAGAGGTATAAAAAAAGCATTAAAAAAAAAAACCAGTCACCCAGGCACTTCTGGCCCACTTTGGTAGAAAATGCAGGGGCCCACTCCTGGGCATGCATCTTGTGCCAGACAGGCAACACCAAGGTGCCCCCATGTGTCCCCCTTACAGCTGCTGCCACTGGTCAGTACCCCTTTTGAGCGCCTGGCCATGGACTTTATAGGGCCTGTCCCCTGCAAGGCTTGCAGCCACTGGTTTGCACTTGTCCTCAAAGACTACACTACAGTTGTGCCACTGTGGGGGGATGCATGCCGCAGGAATGGCCCAGGCTCTAATGCACTTGTTCTTCCACATGGGGTTGCCCAGCGAGATCCTGATGGACCAGGGAAAACCGTTTACCTCGGGGGTGCTCCAAGCGTTTTGCCACTCTCTGGGCATAACACAACACTTTACGGCCATCTATCACCCTCAGACAGAAGGTTTAGTTAAGTGCTTCAACCAAACACTAAAGACCATGATCAGGAAGGTCGCCCAAAACCAGTAGGACCTAGATGCCCTGCTATCCGCCATGTGCAAACCCCCAAGCATTTACTGCCTATTCATGGCAGGACTCCAAGGGCCCTGGAGATGGTCCAAGCTGTGCCTTCAAAGTTCGATGGAACTTTGAAAAGGCACAGGATCAATAGAAGTGGTATTATGACCACTCCACCACTATCTTTTTTTTAATGAGCAAATACACTGGTCCATATGTCATGGTCAAGAGAGGATCCAGGGCAGTAGTGCCTACTGCTTAGTGCTCACTCCCTTTCCCGTTCCCCTTTCTTCCATTTTTCAACACACAGCTTACCAGGGAAAGGTCTTGGTAGATTGAATCCATTGCCACCAGCCCAGAAGATCAGGCTACCCAGAGGAACTCCCTGGGCAACTCCGCCCCCCCCCAAAAAAAAACCCAATACTAAATCTCAGGGGTTCCTATTAAACAGTACTGCCTACAGAATGAGGTAGCAATCTACTGTACGTTCCATACCAGGAACCATGCAGACTCAATGTTCAACAGTAAAGGTTTATTAAAAGTCCAATACAAGGGGAAAAAAAACCAAATGAACAAGAAAAAAGAGTAAGGAGAATCATATTTAGCATGAAAAGCATTTCTGCAATCACTCAGACAGCAGATGGAGCTGAGGAGCTGCAGAATCTTGTGCATGTGCTTTCACTTAGAGCAGATACTGTCATTTTTTAAGAGATCTGTAACGCATAACTTAGAAGAGACAAATTCTAAAACCAGCCTAAAGTCTTTATAGTTTTCTAACTAATAAATTATTCTTTATCTGATTTTAGATAGCTGTGTGCTCACCAACTCTTTACACTCACATCCAGTGAGGAGTCTCTCTTCCTGGGAGCTCATGGAGTTAGGTTCTCAGGCTGCTGGAACAAGGAGCACTGACTTCCATCTACTTGGGAGTTTTATCATTCGGCTGTAATGACATCATCTTGTTATTTGAGCTCTACCTTTTCCCTGCCTGGAGAACAGCTAGCAGGAGCTGATCATTCCTAACTGAAATATTCCTCAGTTTCAGCAGTGAGCTGCAAATGACTGTCAGCAAACCAGGGTCCATGAAATACCCATCCTATACATTTAGGATGTATAATTTGTCCAAGATTGCTAATTACATTGAACTAATTGAACTGTGCTGATGGGAATTAAGATACTTGCCTTCACAATGAGGGACATCGTTGCTCCATCCATCAACCCGACAATCACGGTAATCTCTTTGACTGACCATCTGATATCTGGAAAAAAAAATGATTTTTTTTAATTTTTTGAAATGACATGACATGATAAAAAAATAGAGTAGAACAGCATATAAGTGTTTGCATCTGTAATTGCAATGTTAAACTGCAAATAAAAGCAACACTTCTATAAAAGAATGTGTTGCGAAAGGTATTTTTTTCCACAGCAACTGCGGGGAGAATATTGTTTTGCTTCTTGTAACTCTTTTGTTTGGACTGTGCTCTGGAGCTAGATTTTTTTTTCTGAGTTAGAAAGATGACTCAGGTTGACATGATCTCATCTCTGCTTGGAGCCCAAGCAAAGCTGTCAAGTGCTAATGTTTCTCTCAAAGTGTCAGCACTATTAAGTAAGCACTAACCTGAGAGTCAGGCGAGTAGAGGATGGAAAATCCTAGCCAGGATGGTTTCAGATAGATAAAGAGGCAAGGAAAGGCTGCTTATCTGTAACACCAGAGGGATGTGTGTGTGTATGTTTGGAGTGGTCATCTCTGCAGGCACATGTAGAGATGTACTGAGCGTGTTCCGAGCTGAATTCAGAAACAGAAGCTTTGTTAAGGGTTTTGCTTCTATGTTTGGGGTAGGGGGACACACACCCGTACACAACAGTATGCTTTAAATGAAGTTAGAGTACTCAGTCCTTCAATTCCTCTGAAGAATGCTCCCTGGTTTAAAAGTCGTACCTAAGGAGAACTCTAATAGTTGGAACCAGAACTGCAGAGAGGATGGGCTGGGTGAGTTGTGTGTCTGCATGAAGAACTAACATTACATGTAAGCAACCAGTCCATCTTTGGGTCCTCTATGCAGCAACACATAGTGGAGACTAACTAGCTTTAATTGTACCAGGAGGTGGGTCTAGAATAGCCATGAAATGATGTTCTACAGAACCATGTGCCCACTAGGAGGCAACAGTTCTTGGCCTTATATTCAAGGCCTAGAGCTTCATGACAGCCAATGGTGCAGATCAGTTTGATACCTCGCAGGCTCGTGGAGGAGGAAAAAACTGCTCTGTTCTCAAGGAGACTGGTGGCTCTCTCTTAGCCAACTGGTAAGCCAGAACATTAGTAATACAGGTCAGCCCTATGCATGCCTACTATTCATATCAGAGACCCTTCTACAGTTTATACTCAGGTAAAACTTATCTACGTTTTATCCCATTTACCTCCCTTGCCTGGCTTCTTCCAAGGACAGTATGTAGAATGCAGTGGCCAGCACACAAGAAGTCCTGCATCCCTTATACCGTCTGAGGATCGGATTGGGCAGTAGGTCAGCTTGCAATATGGCAGCACCCACCAATTATACTAAATGTGGCTGCTGCAGGTTGCAGTCAAGATGGAAGGACTATCTAATGGTTCAGGCTAAAGAACTGACAGGCAGCTCAGCCCCCGGCCAGTCATTACAAAGCTTAGGACAACATGCACTGTAAACCTGACATTTTTAACAAAAGATGATGATGATGAGAACATAAGAAGAGCCCTACTGGATCAGGCCAAAGGTTCATCTAGTCCCGCTTCCTGTATCTTACAGTGCCCCACCAGATGCCTCAGGAAGCACACAAGACAACTAGATACCTGCATCTTGTTGCCACTGCTCTGCATCTGGGATTCTGAAGTAGCTTACTTTTTAAAGTATGGCGGTTGCACTACCCATCACGGCTTATAACCTGCAATGGACTTTTCCACCAGAAATCTGTCCAGTTCGCTTTTAAAGGCACCTAGGCCAGATGCCATCACCACCTCCTTCCATAGATTAATTACCTGCTGGGTAAAAAAGTATTTCCTTTTATCTGTTCTCACTCTCCCAACACTCAATTTTAGTGGATGTCCCCAGGTTCTGGTACTATGAGAGAGGGAAAAGAACATCCCTCTATCCACTTTATCCCATGCATTCATCCCATACATAATTTTGTATGTCTCAATCATATCTCCCACTCAGGCACCTTTTTTTAAGGCTGAAGAGCCCCAACCACTGTAGCCTGTCCTCATAAGGGAGGTGCCCCAGCCCTGTAATCAGTAATGATGATAACGATGAAGATTCAGCAGCTATATACACCAGCAATGAGCAAATTGGGGTGGGGGTTTATTATTTAAAAAAATTTCTATCTTGCCTTCCCCTTCAACCATTAGGAGGAGCCCAAGGTGATTTACACTATTTTTTTCCTACATAGTAGTAGTAGTAATTTACCCATCATCACAACGATATACAACACGAGCACCAAAGACAAATGCCTCTTCATTCTTGAGTTCAAAAGAGCCGAATGGGATATCTCCAGGATGTCCACAAGGTTTTTCTGAAAAATTTAGAAGTAAAACATAATTACATGTCTATAAACATAATTCAAGTCTATAAACAGAACAGAGCCTTTTCAGTATTGGTGCCTTGACTGTGAAGCTCTCTCCCTCCAGAGACTTGCCTGGACCCCACCACATTGCAGATTTTTTTCTCTCAGGTCATGTGACCTGAGCTGACTGGTTCCATTTAGTTATATACTTGTTTTACCCCAGCTATAGCTTCTAGTGCTTCTTTGCATTATTTATTGTTAATGCTTAGGGTTTTTTGTTACTATTGTTCATGTCTTTGACAACCCATAGAGGGTGGAAACGCAGCCTAGAACAAAAAACCATAAACACATGAATAGAAATGGGAATTTTTTTCCCCATTTAGCCAGATTAGAGGTTATGAGGAACGCATGACCACTGCTGACAGGAGCGAGCCCATGTCTTCTCTCTTTGTCTCTCCAGGAACATCAAATTTAAAGAGACATGTTCAGAGTTTCACTGTCCCTGTTTTATTTCACTTCTGGCGAGGACGACAGAAAACATGCCTTGGAACATAAGACTTTGTCTCTTGGCTTCCTATTGCAGTCATTAATCTAGAAAATGTAACCTAGCCATATAGCGGATTCGTCAGCTGTATGCTGGTCCCAAGCCTGAATAAATGAGGAGGGGTAGAGAAAACAATGGTGAATTACCCTGCAGCAAAAAATTTTCCCAGAATAGTTTATGGCAGGAACTCAAAATGACTCAGATATGGACCTTCCAGTGGACCTTCCAGTGGACCTTCCAGGCTGGATGGTAGCCTACAAGCTACTGAAGAAGAGCAAAGGCTAGCATTCAAGTAGTCAGGTATTTTAATGACTATTTTATTGGAGGAAAGCTTATGGGAAGCCCAGCAACTGATGGTGCCCATGACAAAAGGCACTGTACAAATACGCTGTACAAAGTTCTATCAAATTGGTACATGGAACATCAGAGGCATGTTCCATAGCAAATTGGAAATTATATAAAGTGAGAGATGGTCAGAAGAAACACAGATATGCTTGGCTTCAATGAGTTACATTGGACAGGCAATGGTCAATTTAAATCAGATGGGTTTATGATCTATTTCTCTGGAAATGATAACATCAGATGAAAAGGAATTTCATCTATATACACTGCTCAAAACAATAAAGGGAACACTTAAACAACACAATGTCACTCCAAGTCAATCACACTTCTGTGAAATCAAACTGTCCACCTAGGAAGCCACACCGATTGACAATCAAGTTCACATGCTGTTGCACAAATGGAGTAGACAACAGGTGGAAATCATAGGCAAGTAACAAGACACCACCAATAAAAGAGTGGTTCTGCAGGTGGTGACCACAGACCACTTCGCAGTCCCTCTGTGTTCTGGCTGATGTTTGGGTGACCTTTGAATGCTGGCGGTGCTGTCACTCTAGTGGCAGCATGAGGCGGAGTCTGCAACCCACACAAGTGGCTCAGGTAGTGCAGCTCATCCAGGATGGCACATCAATGTGAGCTGTGGCAAGAAGGTTTGCTGTGTCTGTCAGTGTGGTGTCCAGAGCATGGAGGCGCTACCAGGAGACAGGCCAGTACACCAGGAGACGTGGAGGAGGCCGTAGGAGGGCAACAACCCAGCATCAGGACCGCTACCTCCGCCTTCGTGCCAGGAGGAACAGGAGGAACATTGCCAGAGCCCTGCAAAATGACCTCCAGCAGGCCACAAATGTGCATGTGTCTGCTCAAATGGTCAGAAACAGACTCCATGAGGGTGGTATAAGGGCCCGACGTCCACAGGTGGGGGTTGTGCTGACAGCCCGACACCGTGCAGGACGTTTGGCATTTGCCAGAGAACACCAAGATTGGCAACCTCGCCACTGGCACCCTGTGCTCTTCACAGATGAAAGCAGGTTCACACTGAGCACATGTGAGAGACGTGACAGAGTCTGGAGACGCCAGGGAGAACGTTCTGCTGCCTGCAACATCCTCCAGCATGACCAGTTTGGCAGTGGGTCAGTCATGGTGTGGGGTGGCATTTCTTTGGGGGGGGCTGCACAGCCCTCCATGTGCTCGCCAGAGGTAGCCTGACTGCCATTAGGTACCGAGATGAGATCCTCAGACCCCTTGTGAGACCATATGCTGGCGCGGTTGGCCCTGGGTTCCTCCTAATGCAAGAGAATGCTAGACCTCATGTGGCTGGAGTGTGTCAGCAGTTCCTGCAAGATGGAGGCATTGATGCTATGGACTGGCCCGCCCGTTCCCCAGACCTGAATCCAATGGAGCACATCTGGGACATCATGTCTCGCTCCATCCACCAGCGCCACGTTGCACCACAGACTGTCCAGGAGTTGGCGGATGCTTTAGTCCAGGTCTGGGAGGCGATCCCTCAGGAGACTATCCGCCACCTCATCAAGAGCATGCCCAGGCGTTGTAGGGAGGTCATACAGGCACGTGGAGGCCACACACACTACTGAGCCTCATTTTGACTTGCTTTATGGACATTACATCGAAGTTGGATCAGCCTGTAGTGTGTTTTTCCACTTCAATTTTGAGTATGACACCAAGCCCAGACCTCCATGGTTAATAAACGTGATTTCCATTGATGATTGTTGTGTGATTTTGTTGTCAGCACATTCAACTATGTCAGGAACAAAGTATTTAATAGGAATATTTCATTCACTCAGATCATGGATGTGTTGTGTAAGTGTTCCCTTTATTGTTTTGAGCAGCTTATATAAAGAAGAGCGTGTGTGTGTGTGTGTGTGTGTGTGTGTGTGTGTGTGTGTGTGTTTCGCATAGGCTCCTCAACGCCTGGAGCGATCTGCACGAAACCCGGCACGCATACACCTTGAGGCCTGCCGACAAACACTGCGGGGGTCGGGCCCCCTAGCTCCCCCGGGGGTGGGGGTACGCGGGGGTCCCTGCGTGAAAACGGTCAAAAACGGCCAAAATTGGCTTCAAATCCAGTTTCCGAGGTCGCTGAGATGAGCGGTGATGCTCCCAACGCTGTCGGAGTCCGGGTTCAGCCCCCCCTCGATGTGGGGGGCAAGAAGGGGTGCAAAACAAAACATCCGCCATGCCCCGCTGTGACGCCTGGACCGATTGGCACCAAATTCGGCATGCGGAAGCCTAGCGGCCTGGCCACAAACACTGCGGGGGGCAGGGCCCCCTCACACCCCCGGGGCAGGGGTGCGCAGGGGGCCCCACGTGAAGACGGCCGGAAACGGCCGAAATCGGCATCGAGTCTGTAGTTTCTGGGGTCGCCGGGCCGAGCGGCAACACTCCTGATGCAGGTGGAGTCTGGGTTCGGGCCCCCCTCGGCACGGGGGGCCAGAAGGGGTGCAAAACAAAACATCCGCGTGCCGTGCTGGAACGCCTGGAGCAACGCGCACCAAGCCTGGCACGTGCGTGCCTCGTGGCCTGGTGACAAACACTGTGGGGGTCAGGCCCCCCCAGTGCCCCCAGGAGTGGGGGTGCACAGGGGGCCCCACGTGAAGATGGCCGAAAATGGCCAAAATCGGCGTCGAGTCCGTAGTTTTCGGGGTCGCCGAGACAAGCGGCGACGCTCCCAACACAGTTGGAGTCTGGGTTCGGGGGGCCCTCGGCATGGGGGGCAAAAAGGGGTGCAAAACAAAAGGTCTGCCATGCCGCGCTGCGACTCCTGGAGCGATTGGCGCCAGACTCGGCACGCGTGTGCCTTGCGGCCTGGCGACAAACACTGCAGCGGTCAGGTCCCCCCAGCACCCCTGGGGGTGGGGGTGCACAGGGGGGCCCACGTGAAGACGGCAAAAATCGGCCAAAATTGGTGTCGAGTCCGTAGTTTCCGGGGTCGCCGAGACGAGTGGTGACACTCCCAACGCTGCTGGAATCTGGGTTTGGGCCCCCCTTGGTGTGGGGGGCCAGAAGGGGTGTGAAACAAAACATCCTCCATGCCCTGCTGTAATGCCTGGAGCGATGCGCACCAAACCTGGCACGCGCGTACCTTGCAGCCTGGCGACAAACACTGCAGGGGTCAGGCCCCCCAGCACCCATGGGGGTGGGGGTGTGCAGGGGGCCCCACATGAAGATGGCCAAAAACGGCCGAAATCGGTGTCGAGTCTGTAGTTTCCGGGGTTGCCAAGATGACCGGCGACGCTCCCGACACAGTTGGAGTCTGGGTTCAGGCCCCCCTCAGCATTGGGGGTGAGAAGGGCTGCGAAACAAGATGCCCGCCATGCCCTGCTGCAATGCCTAGAGCGATTGGCGCCAAACTTGGCACGCGCGTGCGTTGCAGCCTGGCGACAAACACTGCGGGGGTCAGGCCCCCCCAGTGCCCCCGGGGGTGGGGGTGCGTGGGGTGCCTGAACTGAAAACTGCCAAAAACGGGCAAAATTGGTGTCGAGTCCATAGTTTCTGGGGTTGCCAAGGCGACCGGTGACGCTCCCGATGCATTTGGAGGCCGGGTTTTGCCCCCGTCGCTGTGGGGGGGGAGAAGGGGTGCAAAACTCATAAACTCTGGAAGATCATTTTGTTACCCGGGCAACGCCGGGTAACAAAAAGCTAGTTCTTTATAAGCAAAGAAATAGCTAAATGTGTTGAGAACCATCACCATATGAGAAGTCTATGTACCAACTTTAGACTCAAATGATGATGAAATTGAATTTTTTATCAGTGAGCTTCAATGTGCTCTTAATCAAGTACCAAAAAAGCACCTTTTTGTATTATGGGTGATTTCAGTGCAAACGTAGGCAAAGGAGAAGTTGCAAGAATACCAGGGAAATTTGACTTAGGTAAAAGGAATGAAGCTGGTGAACACCTAGTGCAGAGGTTTTCAAACTGGCACAAATTGGTATGTAGACCAAAGCACCTGTCGTCCCAAGCAGCAGCCTGATCCGGGGTGGGTGGGTGTCGTATTGCTGCCTTCTCTTCTCCCCTGCAAGCACTTACAGTGGGTCAAACCCTCCCACACAGTTTGAAAACCACTGGCCTAGTGCAATTCTTCCAGGAAAATCATCTTAGCATAATGAATACATGCTATATTCAATCTAAGAGACATTTTACACATGAGGAGCACGAAATGGACAACATCAAAACCAGACTGACTTCATTTTATGTCAACAGTGTTGGAAAAGTCCAGTTGCATCAGAAAGACACTTCTTAGTGCTGACTGTAGCACAGAGCATTAACTATTAATTGTCAAACTGAAGCTCAAGCTGTACAAGAGGTACCATCCCCAAAAAGTCTGATATGAACAATATCCTGTTAATGTATGCTGTGGAAATTAAGAATGGGTTTGATCAACTGAATCTAGATGGGAAAGATCCATATGAACAATGGCAAGAGATCAGAGATAACATAATTGAAATTTCTGAGAATGTGCCAGAGAATGCCAAAGAGAATAAACAAATGGCTCTCTGACAACACTATCAAATAGCTGAATAGGAAAGGGTAGGGTGGCCAAATCCAAAGTAAGAAGACCGAAGTTAAAAAGCTGAATGCAGCTTTCCAACATGAAGCCAGGAAGGACAAAAATAGGCAGTTAGGAGAAGCAGTGTGAACATTTGAAGAAGCTTCATACAAAAGCCATGTTTGACGGGGTGAAAATGATGCAATCTAGCTTCTCTGCACAGAACGGAATAGTTAAGGACTGCAACAGGAATGCATTATTTGACCAACAGAAGATCAAGAATAGGTGGAAAGAATATACAGAAAGGTTTCAGTTCAACTTACTATCAAGATGACAGTGATGATGTAGAATAGAATGTAGAAAGAAGTAGAATAGTCCTTGGTTAAATTGCCAAACAGAAAAGCCCCAGGTATTGACAGGATACCAGCAGAATTACTGAGACCAGTGCCAGTTAACATCATCATTGGCTTATGTCAAGAGATATGATCCATGTGCAAATGGCCTCAGGCGTGGAAAAGATCTGTTTTCATCCCATTAGGTAAGAAAGGCAATGCCAGAGATTGTTCCAACTATCATACAATTAAACTGATTTCTCATGCAAGTAAGATTCTATTAAAGATTATCCAACAGCAGCTACAGAATATCATCAATCAGGAGTTGCCTGATGCACAAGCTGGTTTTAGAAAGGGGTATGGCACTCGAGCTCATATTGTCAATATTAGATGGATTATGGAAAAGGCCCGAGAATATCAAAAGCTTCTATATACAGGTAGAGCTTTCTCATCCGCTGATTTTCTCATCCGTTTTCCTATCCGCTGATTTGACTCAGGGCAAGGGAAGATAAGTGCCCTTTGTTTAGCTTAAACAAGTTCTTTTAACTAGCAATCAGTGTTTTTTTAAAAAAAGCTTATCTGATCATGGCAACACAGCAGCAGGTATTCTCACAAATTGTTATCAATTGTCTCTGAATAAGACCTCTTCCCCTGCCCTGGAGCCCAGGAAATGCAATTAATCACTTTTGTTTTGCATTTTTTCCCATTGTTCCAGGGCAAGGTGAAGAGGTCTTAATCTCAGAGCTGAGTTGCCACGGTAAGAGAAGCTTTTTTTTTTTTTTTTTTTAAATGGCTGACTGGGATGTCTTTGTCTTTAAAGAGATGTCTTTGTTTTTTAAATGGATTTCATTTTAAATGGATTTCATTTTCATTTTTGGCATCATGAAGGTTCATGGAAGGTCCACTTGTATATGCTTTATTGATTACAGTAAAGCTCTCAACTGTGGAGAACATAATAAGCTATGGGCGGCTCTGCATGACCTTGATATCCATCCCACCTGATCAGACTTATCAGATCATTATACGATGACCAAGAAGTAAAGGTGAGAACACGCTATGGCAAAACAGACTGGTTTAGGATCAGTAAGAGAATTAGAAAGGGATGTACTTTACCCCATTTCTACTCAATCCATATGCTGAAGTGATCATGTAGAAATTAGAACTGGAGCTGCCTGATATTGGAGTGAAGATTGGTGGAACAATTTGAGGTATGCAGATAATACTACATTATTAGCTGAAAATAAGGAAGACCTGGGAAAAAATGATCCAGAAAATCAAGGATGACAATGAAAAATCAGGATTGAACCTTAACATCAGGAAAACAAAGATAATGACAACAGCAGTAGACGGGCAAATGATGTTCAAAATCAACAATGAGGAAATTGAATCAGTCCAGGAATTCATCTTTCTTGGATCAAAAGTGGCTCACAACAGAAGTACTATACCCTAAATCAAATGCAAGATAATTTTAGGCTGCCTTGCAATTACGAACATGAACAAGATCTGGAAAAGCAGACTAGTTAGGGCAACAGCCTTCCCAATAACGATGTACGGGTTGGATAATAAGAATAGCTGACAGAGTAATTTATGCTTTTGAACTGTGATGCTGGAGAAAATTGTTAGGTATACCATGGACAGCCAGTAACCAATAGAAAAGTGAACATAAGAATAGCCTTGCTAGATCAGGCCAAGGGCTCATCTACTGTACTGTAGTTCAGCTTCTCGTATCTCACAGTGGCCTACCAGATGCCTCAGGGAGCCTATACAACGACAAGATACTTTTGTCTTGCTGTCACTTCCCTGCATCTGGCATTCTGTGTAGACTATTACCCTTGCATCACCCCCAAAAGAAACACCAGACTGTGGTTAGGGTTTAACTTGGGCCACTTTATTAAGTACAAGTGAGCAATTTTAAAAACATGAAACCTACTGAACACACCATCTCTCCCTCACTAGCCTGGGATACTCAACCGTATAAAACCAGACACATCAGTAAAAGCTAAAATTGCAAGACTATATCTGATTTACTTCAGCCATGACATGTGGTGCAAATTCATTAGAGAAGTCAATGTTGTTAAGAATTGTTATATTAGTGGAACAACAAGAAGAGGCAGGCTGGCTTGACACCATCAAGAAAGACGCAAAGATGAAGGTCCAACAACTGAAAGAAGACGTGCTTGATAGGGTAGCATGGAAACCTCGCATCTGTAAAGTTGCCAAGAGTTGGACACAACTGAATGAATAAAACAATAACAATTGAAAAAACTAATGTCCTCATCCTATTTTGAGGTTGTGCTGATGTCAAACTACAATGATATCCGTCATATCCTAAGTGCGTCCTTGCAATGTCACATCAACAACACACCAAAGCCCTTCCCAGAAACACTCTCAATAGTCAAGGAAACACCACCACAGTCTAGTGGATACTGAAGCAGTATCCTGATGGCCGCTTATCATTGCTAGGAAATTGGCACATCATCAGTGTGACATTCGTGTGTCATTGATGTGAAATAGGCATGTGTGTAATCCATGTGATGTCCAAGTCACCAACCACTGCATCAGGCCCAACTTTGGCAGCCAGGAAAGCATGGTCAGGGTGAACTGGCAGGAGTGGGAGCAGGCACTGGGCCAACGAGCAGCTGATGCTGGGGGGCCACCCCTTCCAGGCATTAGGAATGGATAACACAGCCACAGGTACCACACCCAGCCATGAGAAGATGCCCCAAGAATACTACACACAACACATGGATGCTACAGCATCCCCACAGTGGCAGCAGGAAAGGGGCAAAAGCAAAAAATAGCTAAGAACCCTTACAGGCAGCATTCAAGTCCCATCAACCTACAAGCACATCCTACCAATATATTTTTGAGCAGAGCAAAGCAAAAGTAAAGATGGGTCTCTTGGAAGAAGGCAGCCATGGCAAGGATTTGAGTCTGTGTGGGTGCATCTGCCACCTGTCCAGAGGAGGGCCGAGGGTGAGTCATCAGGGCAGCTTCAATAGCACTCAGGCAAAGCAGGGTGCTGGTGGCTCACTGCCCAAAGGAACAGGCTGAGAGCCAGGTGAAACTGGTTGGTGGCCAGCCAAAGCATGTGTCCTAACCAGTAAAGCACTCACCTTTTGTATGACTGTATGATTATATGGCAAGAACAAAATAAAAGAAGGAAGTGAGTCCAGGTCCCATATAGGCAACGTCACAAAAGCTGCTTGCTAACCACCCAGTCACAGCGGAAGACAAAAAGCTCTCCATCTGACATTTAACAACTTGCAACACTGCAAACAGGCACACTTGACTGGGAGTCTGTAGAGCAGAGACCTATTAGAGTGAGCTCTGTATAGAGTAAATCATTAGGCTACCATGGGCACCTACTAAAGCAGCCAATCCAAGTGTCCGCAACCCCACATACCCTGTGCCTTTTGCTGCATCACTGCCAGTATGCTTCCCTCTCAACTTCTTGCCACTGCCCACCATAACCACAGCAACAGAGAACAGATATTTCTGCTCCAGGAACATCCCCCTGAGTGCCCAAGAAGTCAGGGAGTAAGAATGATGCAGACCTAGAGAACGGAGAGGCCCTCCCCCCTGCAGAGTCCCACCCAGACATTCAAACTACATCAGTGTGATGTTTTTCTGATGTTTCCAATATTGGGGTCCATCGTGCATCAATTAGAGGGCGAGCTTCCAGAATGATGGGGCTATTGTTGGACCAACATATATTGGGATCCACTAGTGTATCTCGAGAATAGGACTGGGCAGTAAGATAGCTATATTGAAGTTTTCCATTAAAATGGAAACAAATTGGGCTAGCTCAAATCTTTAAACTGAACCTAATCAAAATGTCATTGATAAAAGGCAACTAAGTAAACAACAATATAAAACAAACAAGAAACAATGAAAACCTACAGTATCATTAAGGATTTTTTAATGTTTTTAAAATATGAAGAAATACAACATTCTAAATGTTGAATAGAAGGAAAAAAAGATTCAACTGCTTCAAGTGTTTCAATATCATGATGTCGTGAATTTTGCAGAGCTATATAGCTACTTACTTTTGCATCCCACAAATGTGACTTGTTCCCAGCGTCCATTGTTACACTTATATCTAATTCGCCCTTGTATATACCCAGGTCGACAGGTGTAGGTTACTATATCATTCTGTGAATAGACCTCCTTGATTGACCCGTCTGAAAGTTGCTCATAATCTCTCCTAGGTGGTGGTTCACATTCAGCTAAATATAAGTGAGGAGGAAAAAAAAGATCAACCAAACATATATATCTTTGTATTCTATAAAGAACTTCATCCTGTGCAGAAAAGAACCAAGCATTCCAGAGAGTTACATGACAAGAAGGCTTGCTCATAACTGCAATCACTATATGCTCAATTGAGCCATAGGTCAGGAGGGATAGAAGACAAACCTCAATCTACCAATGGATATTTTCAGTATACATCATAGTGCCTGCTGTTTGCTGCCTGGCTCTATGGACTTCATTCTTAGAATTGTGCCACTAGCGCTTCTACATATTTGTGGGACACTACTGACTTCCTGCAGAAATTACAATTTCACTGATAATGTCCCAGAGAGCATTTTTAGAGGCCCTGTAAACCAACATCTCTCACAGATTATCTACAAGCTACCACAGTAGTTCTCAGACATTTTAGAGGTCCTAGATAATATTACCTGAATTATAAATGCTAAGGTTTGTGGCTATGATGATGATTGGGCAGCAGTGCTTTCCCCCAGTAGCAGCTTGTTTAACCCTTGATGCCCACAGCCTCCCCTTGTCAGTTTTGTGAACCATCAAAGCAACTTTTATTTCCAGCTCAATGACAGCAGACATTTTGAAAGCTGCAGATCTTACTCTTTTGCTCTATTCCTTTAGCTTAAATTTTCAAATGAGGTTTTTTTAAAATTGTTTTTATTTCAGTGCTTTTGCATAATATTTTGTCCTCATCTTGCTTTCTGTCAGGGATGTTTCATGGTTGTACAATTGCTGCAGTCCAAGAATACCAATTTGCTTCCAAGAGTGTCATTTTATTACGTTACAATGATGGCACTTCCTGCTTGTTGATGTGACTTCTGGCTATGACATCACTTCCAGGTTAATGACATCACTTCCGGTGGGTCCTGACATGAGTGCCATTCTAAAAAGTGGGTCCCAGTCTAAAATGTTTGAGAACCACTGCTGTAACTATTGTCATAGTACTTTCCATACTAATGATCACTGACATTATGTTCTTCACTCCATTGCCCTTTTAGAACTTGTTTTAAGTTTCTCTATCCACACATGTAATAAATAAATATAATAAAAATATATAAGCCTGCCCACTGAAGATTTAATTTCATGCATCTAATGAAGTGGACTGACATTGGTTTGTTTAAATAAATTCAGCAGTTTTTGAAGAACTACAAGATTCTGTCTTGTTTTTACTACCACAGACTAACATGGCTATCTCTCTCACAGTAGCTTAAAGGTGCTTTGTTATACATGATACCCATCTGCAGGGCTGGATCTGAAAGTACTCTTAGAGCACAATCCTAATGTTGCACTCCTCCAGTGTAAGTCCCTTACACCAAGCCAGGAGTGTCGCAAACATGCCATAAAGTACATTCGTGACTACTCTGGACTTGGCTACACCAGCGCACAGATAGATGCTACATCCAGCCTCTGTGCCACCGAAACCAGGTAAGGTTGCATCAGCCAAGGGCAGCCAGTTTGGGGGGTTGGAGAGAGAGGAGCAGAGGCATTTTGAGGCAGGAGAAGCGTGAGGAAGGCAGTTTGGTGGGCGACTGGGTCTGGGAGGGGTGGGTGGGACCGGTATGAGCTACTTAGGCTGATCAGATCCAGCCTAGTCAGCCCAGTCAGCTTTACATGGCCGGCTCAGACCTGCATCAATGATTTCGGTGGTGTAGCTCCTAGTAACACCATAAAGGTAGCTGGCGCGCAACATGGAGGAAGAGGATAAATATTCCCTTACTCTGAGTTGCACCACAGCCACATCCTTACCTGTGCTGAATAGGGCCCAGCACAGTTGGCCTGCCTATTCCAGCACAGGTTAGGATTGGCTTGCTGAGATGGACACTCTATCTTTGGAGCTACTTGGATTGGTGCAGCTGATTCCAGAGTAGTCACAAATGTGCTTTATGGCACATTCGCAACATGCCTGGGGTGGTGTAAGGGATTTACAGTAGCCAAGTGCAACGTTAGAATTGCATCTTAATATTGTGGGGAAAAACCCACATCTATTCAGAAAACAGGATGAATATAATTTGTTTGGACAGCTATGTCATCAACCAGCAGCATCTACGCCTATCTGAACTACGCTTCACTCCATTACTGAATTTAGATTCAGATACTAGTTCAGAACATTCTCATCAAATATTGATAAAAAGGAAAAATAGTGCTAAGTATTATCACAACGGTGCTGCAAGCTTTTCCAATTGGGACAAATAGCAGCTTGGTGGGAGACAGATTTTTACTGGGAAAATGATGCCAAGGAAAACAGTTAAACTCTGTGGAAGACCCCCTCTTCCAGTGTTTCTTTTGTAAAAGAAAATACATCAAGACCTCCAAATACTGAACTTCCACATCACATCCACTTGGACACAGCATCTTTTCTATCTATTAGTGACTTTTAAAGTATGCATTTGGCATAAACTATAACTCCCACTAGAGGGTGCTTTCATACTGTCCAAATGCGAATGGTGGAGGATAGGAGAACATAAGAAATAAAAAGATCTTTGAATAATTGTTTTGAGCCTACTTTTTCAACTGATTCTTCTTCTGGTTTTATATACAGCTATAGAGCTGATCACATTCTTAAGTGCTTGATATGATCCTATATCATAAAAATCACCTTCAGGTTAAAAAATGATCTATCCATTCTTTCCTTTAATTTCAGAAAGCCCAAGTTCTGTTCTGTAGACTTGGGGACATATGACCAATGGTGGTTTCAGCACTGTTTAGTATGGGTGTTTTCGCTTTAGGATATGTTTGAGTAATTGCACTGAAATTTGTGGATTTGGGTCTTTATTTTATTAATGTAAAGACTGTATTTATTTGGTATATAAGACACAAGACATTCCTAAGCACATTTACTTGAGAGTTAAAACATGTAACTGTACATGGCTTAAAACTGAATAAACATGTGTAGGATAGGACTGCACATTTTAAGAACATGTCAATATGAGAATTGCCGTGCTGGGTCAAACCAAGTAACGGCCCATCTGTAAAGGAAGCTAGTATTGCTATGTTTTATTTCATAGGCAAATAAAAGTCAAAAGTCAAAACACGCACCACAGCCTTGAAGTTATCTGTAGCAGCTGGGGACAGTGAATAGCGGGAACCAGTGGCGTTTCTACAGGGATGGCAAAGCTCTAAGTTTTGCAAGAAGCCTTACCTTGCAGTGGCGATTACTCCTCTCCTGCACCGTTTTAGCCAATCTTGGCGTTGCTTACTGGCTACAGCAGCAAGGGAGAGGAGGGATTTACACGACAGGGTAAGGCTTCTTGCAAAACTTAGAGCTTTGCCATCCCTGTAGAAATGCCTCTGGCGGGAACTGAACTGCAGCCAGTGCAGGCAGAGCATATAGAAAGTGAGTGAGTGAGTGAGTGAGTCTGTCTGTCAGTCTGTCTACACACTCCTTACCAAATTGCCAAATGCTCAAACTCTACTAATACTCTCCCTTGCATGAGAAGTTGAATGGCCCTGATTTTTCAACTGAAACCATAAATATCGATTTAACAAGACAGAAGACTATCCTGGCCCCCCTATGTGTGTATATGACTGCTTGTATGAATGCGGGCAAAGAAGCGTGTAACTTAAGGATCAAATAATTCTGATGTTTTTCACCATAGACCTAGGCAAACAAAAAATCATCTGTGTGTATGTGTATGTATGTGCACGTTTAGACAGATACATTCTGGATTTATCTGGATAAATTCTGGACAGATAAATTTCTGGATACTTTGCTGTTTGAATAACCTTACTCAGAAGCCCTGGTTTCTGCACTGGCTAAAAAGCCGGCATTTGGGCCATTCCTGGAGTCAGGGAGGATGGCGCACATCTGTATGCTGGCTTCTCTGACTCCGAGAGTAGTCCAAACAAACTTTATGGTGTTCCTTGTGCCTGCCTAACTTTGCTGGCCTAACTCCAGGTTAGGATTGCACTCTTAATCATGTTTAACTGTCATGAATGCTCCTTTACTTCCTAATCAAAACAAATTCCTCATGTTTCACTCTCTATGATGTTGAACTTAGCCTTGTGAAATCAGCTACAGAATAATATCCATTGCTTGGAATTTTTTTTTTAATTACATAAAGGAAACATTTTAGGAAGTCTTAGAAAACGTTTTGGATAATGAATTCTGTATAAGTTTTACTTTCAGAAATGGTATTCTATTTCCCAGAATTGGACAGCGAGATTATGTGATACAATATTGATGATCCTGAAGGTTACTGTAATCTAAAATGGAATCCTGAATGCAACAATGCAGAGGAAAAATTCTCATCTCACAAATTGTTACTTTTTTCCCATTACTACTCTCAAGAATGTCTGATTAGTATTGAAAATAAACAGTCGTACAGTATCTTCTGTGATATTACACCCAGGCAGAGCAGTATTTGAAACTGGCCCTGAGAATTACTAAAGAGAATACCATCTCTCTTGACTTAAGATATATCATATTTATACAAAGCTTAGATTCTCCAATCAAGTTTTGCCATTCTGAGCCACACTCCCCCAGGATTTTCACTCACCTACTGCAGCTAGGTAAACAGAATGTGGCTTGTAGGATGGCCTGCAGCACAATATGCATGGCATCCACTGGACACAGTACAACACATTTTAAGGGTAAGTGCATACATTGTAGTTGCAATGGAGATGCTACAAAACGGCCCTCACTGGTGATAGATACCTGTTTGGCTCATAAGTTTTGTTTTCCACATAAGCCCCCCCCCCATCATGGTGGCTACAAGAAACAGATGGAATCTCACATTGTAACAGGGACACATTGTATGATGAATACTTTCAAGTGTTAGGAGTTCAATACTGCAAATATTCGTGGATGGCTTTTCAAGAGACGCCACTTTTGGTGATATCCATTGGTGAAATTCAGCCAGTTCTCACCAGTTCCGCAGAACCGGTTGTTAATTTTAGGTTGGGATAGGGAAGAAAGGTAGCGGCTGCCCTGAAGGACATAGAACCATAACAATAAATTGTTAATTTATTTGAATCCCACCACTGGTGATATCCCTATAGCAATTGAAAGATATGCTTTGTCCCTAAGAGAAGTCTGGGGCTGGGACGGTGGAGTTTGCAGGCTACCATAATCTTGAATAAGACCATAAGAATGTATGTGTTGTGAGAGTGTTTACCTTAATGCGCATCACTTCACACTTACATACACCGAATTGCATTTGTCACTTTATTTCCTGTTCACCAAGTTTGAAGAGATTCTTTTGGAGCTCTTCACAATCTGTTTCAGTTTTTAGTGTTCACTCAAAATGATTTAGCTCATTTCTGAATTCCTGTATTTTACTTTAAAATCTGCTATTTCTAAATAGAACTCAAAATCAATCAATCAATCAATCAATCAACAGTATTTATATATTGCTTTTCAACACAAATTTCACAAAGCAGTTTACAGGCAAATAATAATAAGCTCCACAGCTTTATACTCAAACACAGATGAAGCCATAGATGATTCAATCCACTCCATTTTTAAATTGGCACAATGCAAATCTGAAAGGGATCAGTCTAAAAACTCTCACAGGTTGGTCCTGTGCAGTTATATTCAAAAGGAAGTCCACTAAATTCAGCAGAACATATCCTAAGAAATAGGCCTAGGAATGCTCACAGCCTTAAGAAAAATAATCTATCTATCTATCTATCTATCTATCTATCTATCTATCTCTCTATCTGGCAGAAATGTGGGGTAAAAATTCAATAAATACTAATATCTATACATGAGTTTAATGCTGTCATATAGATCAGTTTCAAAGCAACCTCGCTATTGCAGATACTTACCATTCTGTTCAGTACAAGAGGCCCATAGCAGGAGCAGAACAGTATAGCCCAGCAAACGATATGTCATCATGAGGGTTCCCAAAGGGCTCACAGCCTTCCCAATAGCTGCTGCCTGATTTCCCTTGCCGTCTGCTAGGTGCACTCTGCCTTGTCTGACTATTCAAAGGAGTGACATTGCTTAAGCTCTTTTTTCTCACTTTACCAACGACTTCCCCCTAATCCTTGTGCAACACACACAATGAACTCTTTCTTTTTGGACCAAGAATTATGCAAACTTTGTAGAAAAGACTTCCCTAATTTCTCAACTGGTTCTGCCCTTCCTGTCCTGCTGTCAATCTCCCACACTTCACATTAGTGAGTAATCTCAGCCAGTCTCTCCCAGCTCACCCAAAAATGTTGCTTTGGGCTATCATTGCAAATACAAGCTGCCTGAAGGAATCCAGTGTTTCCTTGGCAAATATCTTCCAGTTTGATGCCCTGTTCCTAATGACACCAAAACAGCTGTGAGTTCGCATCTTCAGTTCTAAAGCTGCTATGCTGCCAAAAAATTTATCTTCTTGACATGTTTGTCTATGCTTTTTACCAGTTCGCTGGACTTTTGTCTTTAACTGCAATTTGAACTGTGAGCATTAGGATGAGATAAATAATGCCTATCTCTAGGCACTGAAAAAGCTTCTCCTGTGGATTTCTCCAGATAATGCAGCTATGAATGGCATAATAGGCTGGGATTTTTGTCGTTGTAGTCAGTGAGCAACCCTACAATCTGCTGAGGGGTGGCTGCATGTGTAGTGTGTGCATGCAAGTGCTGTGAATGTGGGCATAGCATACTATGGTGCCATTTGAAAAGACAGTGTGGTGCAGGTGTCAAAGTGTTGAACCTGGACCAGAAAGAGCTAGGTTCAAATTCAATTCTGGCATGAAATTTATTGAGTCACCTTAAGCCAGCAGTCACTATCTCTCAGCCTAACTTACCCCATAGGGTTGTTATGAGGATAAAAGGAAGGCTAAAGGAAGGAGATCCTTGGAGGACAGGTGGCATATGCATCTAAAACCTGTTATCAAGACAGGCAAAAGGTAGTGTACCAGATTTTAAAGCCTGCCTAGATATAATCACAGACATTTTTGCCTTAAGGGAAGGAAATTCTGCACATACTCTGAGGTGCCTAAATTTTTATAAAACTTAAGGCAGAAACCTGATACAGCTCTCTGCAAAATATCAAAATGTTTCAATATTGTATAAAACAGTGGTTCTCAAACGTTGTAGAACAGGATCCACTTTTTGGAATAGCATTCATATTGGGACCCACTGGAAGTGGTGTCATTAACCTGGAAGTGATGTCATAGCTAGAAATGACATCATCAAGCAAGAAGTGCCATAGTTGTGATTTAATCAAGTGATACTCCTGGAATGCAACCTGGCATTCTTGGACTGCAGCAACTGCACAACCATGAAACATCCCTGACAGAAAGCAAGATTAGGACAAAATATTATGTAAAAGCACTGAACTAAAAACAAAATTAAAAAAACTCACTTGAAAATTCAAACTGTTCACTCAGTATTCAACAGTGTTCACTCAAAATTCAACAGTACACTCACAAAAGGAATATTGCAAGAGTAAGATCTGCAGCTTCCAAGATTGCCGCTCCCAGCTTTCTGCAACCCACCAACTGGGTCTCAACCCAGTTTGACAAACACTGGAATAAAACATACAAATGACATGGCCTATACCTGAAGAGTGTTATGTGCTTTCAGTCCAATTCTATAGCACTAGAGCTGCCAACAGCTAGCTGACCAATATAGTGTTATTCAAGAAACATTTTAATGCTTTTCCAGATATCTGATAGCAAGTATTTTATAATGCTTGAGATTAGATATACATTTTCACCTTTGATGTCAGAACTGATGACTACAATTTGGTTTTCAAAGCATTGTATGTCTTGCCTCAGATTTTTTTTTAAAAGCAGCAGTCTTGTGCAGCTTTCAGAAGCATCCATCTTCCCATGTTTTCAATATGGCTGCTCTAGGTGCTTTGCAACCCATCTGAAATTGGCTCACTACCCCCTGGTGGGTCCTGAACCACAGTTTGGGAACCACTGCTTAAATCTGTATGAGAAGCAAGGATCTCTAAATGAGGCTTCCCCCACCCTGTGAAGAATTGAAGTGAAGCATTTTCACTTCCTTGAAACAGCATTCATTTCAGTGTCAAGCACAGCATGGGTGATAATAGTTTCGAGCATATTCAGCTAACAAAAGCCTGAGCAGGAGTGGACCGGGAAGGAAGAATTTCCACAGAACCCTATGGCAGAGAACACTTCCTTCCCTCTCAGTTCTTCTGGACAAGAATTAGCTATCAGGCTGCTTCTCTTTGGCAGAGTCAATAGGGAAGTGGAGGCCAAAAGGCTGTGGTTTTGTTGCACAATAAGTGGGGAAAACCCTCTGCTGCCCAATTTGAGAAACTGCTGAGGAGTGAAAAGCTGCACTTTTGCTTTTTTGAGATGGCTTATTGTCCTTGCTATGACCTAGGATGGGGTTTTTGTTGTTGTAAACTGCTTTTTGGGTGTTAACCACACGCTTTGGCAGTTAAAATATCTGAATAACAACACAAAACACAGCATTTTAAACACCAAAATATCTTAATGTGTAAATATCTTAAAATTCTGTGTAACCTGGGCATACACCGGAAGATCTGTATGTGGATAAATACAGATTTATAACCTGATTCTGTGTAACCTGGGCATACACCGGAAGATCTGTATGTGGATAAAGGATTTTTTGACGAACAGGCCACAGTCAGTAAGGATGGGATCTCATTACTCCTCTACTTTAATATTAAGCACGGGAGCCCCTCAAGGCTGTGTGCTGAGCCCCTTCCTCTATTCTCTGTATACACACGATTGCACCGCACTGGATAGTACCAATATTATTATTAAATTTGCAGATGATACGACGGTGGTGGGGCTTATCAATGAGAATAATGAGACTGCGTACAGGAAGGAAGTACAAGGGCTGATATCGTGGTGTAAAGAAAATCATCTTACACTCAATGCCAAAAAACCTAAAGAGCTCATAATTGATTTCAGGAGAAAAAGAGATGCGTATTTGCCTCTGTATATAAATGGTGAGGAGGTGGAAAGGGTTAGCAGTTTTAAATTCTTGGGTACCTACATCTCACTGGACCTCACATGGACATTAAATGTCGATATGCTGGTGAAGAAGGCGCAGAAGAGGTTGTACTTCCTTAGGGTGCTTGGAAGGATCAAATTTTCTCAGCGTCTACTTCTGGCCTATTATCGTAGTACCATCGAGAGTGTCCTGACATATAATATCTTAGTATGGTATGGGAGTTGCTCTGTAGGGGATAAAAAGGCACTACAGAGAATTATTAAAGTGGCCCAGTATACCATCGGGCTTCAGCTACCCACCCTTGATGACATCTTCGCCACCCGCTGTTTAAAGAAATCACATAATATCCTTAGAGACTCTTCTCATCCTGCTTACAACTTTTTTGAACTGTTGCCTTCTGGAAGAAGATATAGGAACATCAAGACTCGGACGACACGTTTTATAAACAGCTTTTACCCTAGAGCCATGACAGCATTGAACAATGAACTTAAGTATCAGTAGATAGGGGCAGTCGGACTGTACAATTGTCTATTATGTGGATGTTTGTGTTTAGAAGAGGAATTTTAGGGGGTGGATGGTATGGGGGGTTGGGGGGAGTGTCGGGAACTTAGTGTGTGTATTGGTTTGGTCTCCGGGTGTCAGTGAATTTCGTTGTGTAAAACAATGACAATAAATAATAATAATAATAATAATAATAATAATAATAATAATAATAATATCTGTATGGCAGGCAGAACTTCCTGTATATAGC
>JAJKFI010000098.1:4279898-4311107 GCA_029204185.1 Lerista edwardsae | reverse complement strand
TTTTTTTTTCTTCAGCATTAGATGTCACAACCAAGCAAGGTGGATAGCCAAGATACCTTCCTAAAACTGTTGATGTGCAGCAGGTTTGAAATAAACTGAATGTTATTTTTCATACAACTAACTGTGTGACTGAGGCACAGTTCTGAAGTCCAGTAAAAGTTTAACACACACACACACACACACACACACACACACACACACACACACTCTGTGTTACTGGACTTCAGAACTGAGAGAGGTTTGTCTGGAGTATTGCTTACAGGTCTGATCACCACATCTCAAAAAGGACATAGTGAAACTGGAAAAGGTACAGAAGAGACAAAAATGATAACTGGGCTGGAGCAGTTCTCTTACTAGAAAACGCTACAGCATTTCAGGTTCTTCAGTCCAGAAAAGAAGTGTCTGATGGAGATGTACAAAATTATGCATGGGTGGATTGAGGGATTTTTTTTCCCTTCACACAACACCAGAACCCCAGGAGACTTCCCCTAAAATTGAATGTTGGGACAGTTAGAACAGACAAAAGAAAATATTTCTTATGCAGCATATAATTTGACTGTGGAACTCCTTGCCACCGGATGGGATTATGGTGTCTGGTCTAGATGCCTTTGAAAGGGGATTGGACAGATTTATGGAAAAACCATCACAGGTTACAAGCCATGATGGGTATATGCAACCTCCTGGTTTTAAAAGTAGGCTACCTCAGAATGCCAGATTGAAGGGAGTGGCAGCAGGATGCAGGCATCTTTGTGTCTTGTGTGCTCCCTGAGGCATCTGGTGGGCCACTGTGACATACAAGAAGTTGGACTAGATGGGCCTTAGGCCTGATCCAGCGGGGCTCTTACGATGGCTGGTGATACTGCGGCTTAAAAAGTATCTTCTTTTAACCTTTTACTTCAGGGATGTGTGAGTGATTTAAGAAGAAATATATTCTAAAGTCTGATGTTGGTTGCACATTACCTATAAATCAATGGATATTGTCTGGCATTGGAAACAAAATGCCAGAATGTTTGTACTGACAGCTCCTAACTAGATGCCCCTGCCACCCACCATTGTTTGTGAGGGTTGGGTTAGGGCAGTTCATAGCATGGTGATATTGTATTTTGCTAGATGTTGCAACATGATTTGCAGAATAGTGGAAGAGCTGAGCAGCACCACCTCTGTCTCTTTTGTAATGTCTAGAAGGCCCTGAACTTCTGTGGGAGCAATCCTAACCTGACTCCAAGAGTGGTTCAAACACACTTTACAGTGCCCCTTGTGCCAGCCAAACTTTGCTGGCTTAACTATGCCATCTTAATACTAGGTTAGGATTGCGCCCTGTTATCCCACTCCTATGGCGGTGTGTGGGTGTCTGGTCATGGCATGGAATCTTGGAGGGGTAGTTGGCTCTCCCTCCCTTCCGGACCTGATTGCATTCCTGACAACCCAGAAGTGGTCTCGGGCTCTGGATGGGGAGGGAGTTTACTGCACCCTCCTCTACCCCATGCAGGTTAGCTCTCACTGGGTCCTCGCTGCCTGTGAAACTGGCCCTCCACCCTGTTCCATGTCATCACAGGTCTATTCCACCTTACCTCCTCAGCTGCACCTGTCCTCCCCCCCCACCCCCGCTAGCTGCACTGCCTTGATTCTACCTTGTTCTGGTTGGCAGGGCCACACCCACATCTTGGTTGAGCAGCCTTAGTCTTGCCTGAGTTTGCAGGCTCCTTGTTGTGGTAGTGCTTTGCTGGATGTCTCAGCAGTGCTCAATCATGAACCCAAAGGGCAAAAGAGGCAAATGCAGGCTATTATGGTCCTTTATAGAGGGCAACCAGTGGAAGGGTACATGATTGGTGGCTAGAATGAATGGGTTATTGGTCAAATAATAATCAAGGACCTGCTCAGCCCTTTTGATGGCCAGATCTTCTCTCTCAACCAAGGACACTGCTGCTCTGCAGATTTTTAATTTCTAGTTGAAGAATAGCATCAGCAGCTCCCCTCATTCCCCCCTTTGGGATAAGACAGCACTGATCCCAGTGGCAGATGCCAGATCAGCCTGTATATCAAATGGTTAATCAAAGTTTGGGATGAGAAGCATTGGCTTGTGCAGAAGCAGTTGCTGTCCTGCGGGCTTGCCTGCCCAAGGGAAACCCCCTCGCCCCTTGATGTCATCAAGTCACCACAATTATTCCCTGTATTGGCAGGGCTTTTAAAAAGGGGAGGGAAAGGAGGAGGCAGCCCACAGTGGTGCCCTGCAGCTCTATTAGAGCTGCATAACACCACTGAAAGGGTGCCTGTCCCCTCCAGGTGGAGGAGCCAGGTGCCACTTAGAGCTGCAGCTTTGCGCCGTTCCTAGCGGTGGCTGGTTCCTCCATTCAGAGAGGACAGGCACCTCTTTCAGCGGCGCAATGCAGCTCTCATGGAGTCGCGCTGCTGTGGGCTGGCGAAGGAGGCAGAAGGCAGGTGGGAGACTGGTGGATCTCTGATGCCTGCCTCCAACTCAGTTTTGGCACGGTTCCTGTCTGGGAAGCGGCTGTGCAAGGCAGCCTCCACCCAGATTGGCTTTGGTGCTGCGGCCATATGCGGCCAGTGTCAGCCATGCGTGGCTGCTTCCCAGAACAACGCATCTGACAGGTGCTGCCCACAAAGAGTGATCCTGGAAGTAGCCATGTGCAGCTGCTTCCCAGAGCAGCTTTGTGCTCAGTGGCAGCGGCAGGGGACAGCGGGCATCGCCACTGCTGCCCCACCCCAAGGCCAGTGCCAGAGCATTTGCACCCCATTCCCCCCTCAGGTTTGCCACTGCAGTTGTCTCTCAGGTCCTGGAAGGCCTCCAGGGTAGGGCACAAATGGGCATGCTCTGAAGGTGGCACATGTTGCAAAAGAGTGGATAAAACAATCATTAAAGCTTGGCTTTTCCAAGAACTAGTGGAGTTACCTTTGTGTTTGAGGTATAGCGGAAGGCTTTGAGAGTCTCTGTCTTCTTGCAAACCAGACAGCATCCAGATAAACACCCCACTGGGCCAGATGGTCAGCCACAAGTTTACAATTTAGAGATTGGTTGAAAAGCTCTACAGGATTGTCAGTCTGGGGGTGATAACAGTTGTGAACTTCATTAGAAGAGTTCTGCAGGATCAGGCCATAGACCCATCTAGTCCAGCTTCCTGTATCTCACAGTGGCCCACCAGAAGCCTTAGGGAACACACAAGACAACTAGATACTTGCATTTTAATGCCGTTCCCCTCATCTGGTATTATGACTATTTCTCCAATAAGGAGGTTGCACTACCCATCTTGGCCTGTAGCCTGTGATAGACTTTTCTTCCAGAAATCTGTCCAATCTCCTTTTAAAAGTACCTAGGCCAGATGCCATTGCCACTTCCTGTGGCAAGGAGTTGCACGGATTACCTGTTTGGTAAAAGTATTTTCTTTTATCTGTTCTCTCTCCCAATACTCCAGGGGTCAGGGAACTTTTTTATCTTTTACCCCAAAATATATTTAGATACGCCAACGTTCCCCCCCCCCGCCAGAACAAAAGGAAAAAAATTACATATTGGAACCCATTGCTTTTTATTTGATTAATTAATGAGCTTAATTAATGCTATGTAAATATGAAGTTGTAAAGGGCGGAGCAAAACAAACAAAACAAAACGGAGCCAGCCAGACAGCGACGGAACCGGAACGGGGGTAATGGATGGTCGCGCTGCCAAGACACAGCCGGGCGTGCATATAGATTCATATGCATGCCCAGCTGTGTTTCGGCAGCGCGACCGTCCATTACCCCCAGGAATTTCATTTTTACCCCATTTGGGGTAATTTACCCCTGTTCCCTGACCACTGCAATACTCAATTTTAGTGGATGTCCCCTGGTTCTGGTGTTGTGTGAGAGGGAAAGAACATCCCTCTGTCCACTCTATCCATCCCATGCAGAATTTTTCACTTCTCAATCATGTCCCCCTTCTAGACTGAAGAGACCCAAAAGCTATAGCCTTTCCTCGTATGAGAGTTACACCAACCCAGTAATAATTTTGGTGCTCTCTTCTGTACCTTTTCTAATTCCACTATGTCCTTGTTGAGATGTGGCAACCAGAACTATACGACCAGAACTTCTGAGTGATACCCAGTGTCTGACGTACATGTTGGAGTGTGGATGTAAAAAGTTGGTTAATATTTCTTGGGGCAAACCTACCTGTGAAAAAAGCTGCATCAGGGCTCTCTTGTGTGCATTTTCTGAAAGAGGACAAATTCCAGTATTGGGTTGTGTAGTCAAGAATTACAAAAGGTAAGCAATATCCTCAGGCCATGCAAGCCAAGAGCCCTGTGAAGTCCATGACCACCTTCTCAAATGGGACACCTACTCTAACAAAGCAAGGTTGGGGTATGGAGCCCTCCTATTTTCCTTCTGGTATTTCTCACAGGCTTAACAGCGGGCCTTAACATTAGCCTTCAGAGATGGTCAAAAGAAGCAGTTCGTTATTCAGGCCACCATCTTTCCTGGTCCCAGGGATAATCAACAGGCATGCACCAACATCTAGGGGTGAAACGCCCGGGGCAACAGGAGCTTGTACCACCCATGTCAGGCTCCCTTGACTCTCCAGCACTTTCTCCTCCACTTCCAAGGGGAAGCAGCCTGCCCTTTGGTTGTCTCCTCACTACCACCTGGTCTTGCAATTGAATCAGGGTGGGGTCCTCCTTATGAAAGGCCTTATCATGGATCCATTCATCTGCTGGATCAGGGATGCAGATCCCTGATCAGATCCAGGTGGACGGGCCTTCCCCGGAGTCCTCCCTGGTTACCTCCAGTACAGGGGCAGGCCTTCCCTTGGGTATGGCCACATGCTTGGCTTCCTTGAAAATCAGTGTGTCCTGCCTAACAGGATATGGTAGCCCCTATGGTCGTAGCAACTGCTGTTCATAACAGGCTGCATTCCTGACCCAGATATCTGAGGGTGAGTCAACCAGGAAGCATTGTGTATGTCGATGAAAGCAGGCTATGGTCAGACTATGGACTGGCAGCTGTTCTGGAAGGAGATGGCTCGTAATCATCAAGACCATACAGCCTGAGTCCAAGAAGGCTATGGGAAACCACCTGCCTGAGCTTCGCTTTCATCACCAATTGGGGTTTGACTGAGTCACATGTTCACCCTGTGGGCCAAGTCACATTCAAGGTGGGGGCATTTCCTCTTAAAGTGCTCCATCTGGCCTCCTGTGAAACATAGGCTTGGGCTGAACAGGTCCTCAGTGGCATTTGCAGCCAACCAGGCACTAGGCAATAAAGCATCTCTTATTTTACCTTTGTCAACCTGCCATCCATCTGCCGCTGCCTTGGGATGTGCCTGTTGGGCAACAGCTTAAGTTGAAAGGCCCAGGTACTTCTTGCCAGAGCCAGCCACCACTGGGCACTAGCTCTAATGGGTACTGGTCAAGGTTCCCTCTGCTAGTATTACGACTATTTCTCCAATAAGGAGGTTGCACTACCCATTATGGCCTGTAGCCTGTGATGGACTGTTTCTCACTTGATGGCTTGGGGGACTCCACCATGAGGTGATTGTCAAACAGGAATGTTGTAATTCAAAGATTAGTTGGCTGATGGCACAATACCCAGGTGTGAGGCTTGGCTAGCTTTATATGGTAAACCTGATCAAGGACTACTTTTTCCATGATCTTAATCTTCCCTTTAGTTGTGGGTTTCAGCCTCAAGGCTGTCTCTCAGACATTGGCCATGATTGCCCAGGGCAGTGCTTGTTACAAAGTAGGCAGAGTCAGCTCTTTGACCCTGTACTGGTTTAGAATGGCCTCCTTCAGTTTATTATACAGTACTTGCCCACCTTCTGCGCTTACATAGTCCATAGAATACCCTGAGCTGTACAGTCAGGGACCCAAGATATGCGACCACTGGGCCTGTGGCCAGTGGGCCATTTTGATTGACTCAAAGGTAGTGAGATGGGCATTTGCTATAATGTCGCAGCACTGGCCCTCTCATAACAAGCTGTTCACATGTGTTCTGGAGCAGGAAAGTCTGTCATTTCTGTTGCTGCTGCAGAATAGCTGGTATCAATTCTGATTCTCTGATATTCAATCAACCATTGTTTAAACTGGGATTAGTCCACAGAGGTGGTCACAGTTTCAGGGTTTAGCAAATGCTTTCATGTCCTGACATGCTTTCATGTCATGCCCCTACATCAGTTTTCCTGCCCCCATAGCAGGGTTTTAGAGGGTGGGTTTTAGAATTGTGGTGTATAGTTCTGCTGGGGTTTGGGTTGGTGGGGGTGAGATGACCAGCTTGTGGTTTGCTCTTGTTTTCCTTCTGGACTCTACTGGGTTCCTGGCAACCCAGAGATGGCTTTAGATTCTGGGAAGTGGGTTTATTATATAGGCTCCTCCATTATCTTTGGGTTGGTTCTCATTGGGTCATGGCTGCCTGCAAACATATTCCCAGCCATCCAGTCTCCTCTATGTTGAGACTCTTTTATACCCTGGACCCTTCCACCTCTGCCGTTCCACCTTTTGCCAATCCATTCCCAAAGCCCTCAAAAGTTCTGGTATCTCTGTGTGTTTTCAGTCCACCATGTCTGTCCTCTGAATCGCTCCCAACTGCGCCATTTTGATCCCACCCTGTTCCAGCTGGCAGAGCCATTCCCATATCTCAGTTAAGCGTAATGAGCCCTGCCTGGCCCTAAACTTGTGCCATGTGAGGACTCTGCTCTTTGGATACTATCCCAGTAGGGGTGTAGCAGTCACACTGTGCAGCTGTTCACGTGTCTGTGAGCTGACTTGGGGAAGCTGGTAAGTTCATCCCCAGACATCTGTTGCTGAAGGGAACACAGGTATCAAAGAGATAAAAGCAAATCGCTTGCCATTAAACAGAACATTCCTTTTTTAAGGAGGCCAGTGTAGTTCTTGCACTCCTCCTGTTTTATGGTCAGCAAGGTTCTCTAGTTGTAAAAGTGCACAAATGTTTTTGACTGCAATGTGAGAATTGAGTACTGTACATATTGGGCAAGGAAATTTGGGGAGCGAACAGGCGCTTTAAATTTCAGCACTGCTGTAGCTAATGAAAGTGTAGCCCACTGCAGAGGGGGAAATGATGCTCCAGAAGTAACATCATTTTCATAGTCTTTTTTTGTTATAACTTTGGATAGAATGAAGATATGACACTTCAAATTGTTTCACTGCATTCTGCATGAAATTCCTCATTGAACAATATATAGCATGATAGTATTATCCCTATGAAGTTGGAGAGGATCAGGTCCCAATTTTGATTCCTCTCGTTTCTGCCCCTTTAATTTTAAGGGCTGCTAATTTGAAGGCTCATTACCCCGACGTGTGCTCCCTGTCCTTGCTGCAACTACCCTAGCCCCACAAACCTGTGATCCTCCCTCAGGATCACTGCTATAGCATACCAATTGCTTAACGTAGAGAGAGAGAGAGAGAGAGAGAGAGAGAGAGAGATACATACATACCAGCTGGACTTTGTTGTTGGAAAAAGGTACATTTTACTCATGTGTAGGACATTAGGAAAACGGACACAAGCATGCAGGCTTCCAAGGAGATTACAAAACTTGTGCAAATGGTACATGTGCGTTTGGTCAGTTATACAATTCAATATGCAAACTTTGGATTTGAAAACAGCCAGTAAGAACATTTGCCCAATGTAATTGGCCATTTGGAATGTGAGCCATCTGACTGGTTCTTTTTGAGGTTGCCCCCCCCCTCTACTGTGGCTCCAGGAAGGATCAAGGAGTACAATAGGTTGGCACACAAAAGCAGTTGGGGGCCATTTAGACCAGACAAGCTCTTGACACATTTGATAACAGTAAGTACCGTAAATTGCCCTGAGGTGTGGCCAGCTACAGTTCTGATGGGCAGAACTCTTGGCAGATAAGAACTTGATTGAATTTTTAAGCTCAAATGGTCCTCATAATGCTTCTCTTTTCAGACATCAGATTTGCATTACAAGACCTGGGGAAGGGAGACTCTGGAATGTCTGTGCTATCTTTTCACAGAGGCTTACCTCTTGTGACCTCCTTGCAGGATAGCAGCTTAACTCCCAGGATTTGAAATCCAACATGGAGTCAGACTTGTCCACATTACATTTCTGGTCTTAGCCAAACACTTTCACAGGTCCCTGTGCATCTGGTTACACCTCCATCTGACCACCATGAGATAGCAAATGAGCACCATTTTACCTATAAGCCAAATGACCACAATGGGGTACAGAGCCAACCTAAGGACAGTGGTTCCTTAGTGGTTCCTTAACAGTGGTTCTTGCCAAAATGTTCCTTTCCCACCAGAGATGTTTTTACTGTTACCACGGCCTCTATTGTGGACAAGGGTTATGTTCTGTAGTTCTGCAATTAAATGGTTCAGGCTTGCACTGTTGGAAGAAAAAGAGCTTAGTGGTTTCAGCATGGCTGCAGCAGTGTGCTGTGAGCCAGGAGAGTTCATGAGGGTTGCATGTGGCTGTGAAGGCCAGGGAAAAGCTTGGTGTACAGCAAGACCGGGCTGTTTACACGCGGTCTGGAGGTTTTGTTGTTGCAAAAACATGGCTGAGCCGTCCCGAGGTATTTTCAAATGTCAGCCAGGCACCAGAGCTTTCTGGGAGTGTCCTGGGGGGGAGGGAGTCTCTCCCACTTCACCTAAAAAACGCAATTTTAACAAACCACAATTTTTACAAGACTGCTATATTTTTGTTTTCTGTTTTTTTTAACCATAATATTTGATAAATATATTGCATTCCGGTTTCTTTCATTGTGTTCTGCATTGAATTCCGCATAGAATGGTATATAACATGATGGTGTTATTCATACATACCAAGGTTTTCACAGTTTTGACCACTACTGTCAAATTCAGCTTGTTGCCTCCCTAAAGCTTGTTGCCTGATGCAAAAACACCCCCCTGCACATCTTTAGCTATGCCCCTGAATTTCAGGAATTTTATTGATGCTTGTACTCTTTAATTTATGTAGTGCATTATTGGTAGCAAAGCACTTTGCTCTGCATTTTGACTAATGTCTCGGTTACTCTTGGTCAGATCACTTTCTGACACAGTTCCTTTAACCTATCCAAAGATCACAGATGATGCATAGAGCACAGACTATTTAATTTCTTAAAATTACTTGGCAAATGTCTGAGACATAATGGATGGCTTAGACTAACTGGTGCATTAAATGGTGGGCATGGTATTTAGATACAACATGTTTACATGGGGCAGTCATAGATTTGTCAACTCACAAGTTCAGGTAATGAAGATGTAATGTAATTTTTTTCTGGCTGTTTAATGCTTATGAAAAAGGCAAAAAAATTAGTAATCTGATTTTAATAATTGGCTGTGGCAGAGTCTTGCATGTACCCATTTATTATTTGCTCTGATGCAGTCATACAACTCTGAATCTCAGTAACTACGGAGAACCAATACCTACTCCTAGATTGATAATACTTTCTCATTTAAGAAATGTCTTGCAAAATGCATCTGCTGCATAAGATTTCAGTTATTTGTATTTGATTGTGATTTTTGCACCAGAGCCTTAACTATCAGGTTATTCTATAAAATAGCCCTTATAGCCAATTGCTATAAGTTTGTCCATCATTTGATTACATTGCTGATTGTCTTCCTTTAGATTGCATGTGCTGATTTCACAAGTAAAAAACATGCAGTTTTGTAATATGAATGTTCTGTCTGGGATGTTAGATCTGTGACGGCTAATTGACCCATGTAAGTTGCCATTTAATGTTGCAGTGATCAAGTGATAAACATGTATCCATGGGCCACATTGATCGTCCAGAAGAGGGGCTCCTGGACAAGGTCTGGTATCACCTTCTCCTCCTTCAACAAGTGATCACATGATAAATATGTGAATTCTACAAGATCACTGGATGTGTGTCTTTGGATGAGGTTTCCCATTCCCACAGATTACGTGTGTGTGTGTGGGGGGGGGGTTCTATGAGTGAGAGATAAGAGCAGTGTTTGGAAAGCATGAGCTAAATTTCTTGACCCATGGGTGAACTTGTGAACCCAAGGGCATTAGAAAAGAGAAGCAATTTCTACCAGTGAGAGATAAGAGCAGTGTTTGGAAAGCATGAGCTAAATTTCTTGACCCATGGGTGAACTTGTGAACCCAAGGGCATTAGAAAAGAGAAGCAATATTGCCTGCTTGAGTGTCTGTGGTTGGTATTTACCATATAAGAAAATAAACATTCTAGTTCCTGCAAAAATTATAATGGTTCATGATGAAATGGCACAGACTTATGAATTAGTAAAAATAAGCTAAAAAAGTAAACCCTTAGTTTTTTTAAGCTGCAGAAGAAATGGTAAATGTTAAGCCGGAATCTTTGTTTAAAAGGAGAATGATATATGGTTCATAGCTCTGAATTGCAGAAGGGTGAGCCAATTAGGTAAATCACTTTTTTGTTTTTGCTGTGACATTGCCACTTATGTGGATGACTGGTATGTACATATTTTCATAGAAACATTATTGCTCTTGGGGAAATTTTGGTAACATTGCCATAGAAACTGTCAACCCTCACTGATAGGAAATATTTAATGAAGAAAGATTGCATAACGTAGTGATCCCTTGGGAGGCAAACAACTCTTTAGCAGCTCTATGCCCAACACTGATTAATTTGGAGAATGAGAATGCTCATGCATGTCACTGGCAAATATAATTCTCGTTGCATGCAAGCATAGGTGTATAGTTAAATTTGCTACAACAGCTCTCTCGTGCCGATTGTAAATACAATGCAACGTTAATTGTTCTGTACTCCATTTGCTCACATTCATCTCTTGTTTTCTGATTTCTCCTTTCACTGTTGTCCCTAATAATCTGCAAAGTGCTATGTCATCTAATAATATATTATTAATTACCTTCTTGAGTTCCTAATAATGTTATGCCAAAGACACTTAAGAACTTCTCTGTGTGGGGCTGAGAGAGGGACTGGGGATCTGATTCCAAGTTACATTTCTTCTCTGCCAATGCTGGTCCCATGTATGGGAGGAGAAGAGTGGTAGTAGGCACCCCCTCTGGCGTACCTTGTGATGCTAGCTCTGCCATGTCATGTGGTTTGCACTTCTGTAGGTGTTGTTTTTCCATACTTTCACTTTTAGTCATGAACCCCACAGTTTAAAATGCTGTGTAGAGAAACCCTGATGACTACTTCATTGCATTATTTGTGGTCCCAGGTCATTTATCCTGAGCCTTAATACAACGTGGCATTTGGCACATGGGCATGATACATAAATATCCCTCATGGCCTAAGGCACAGAAAGTCACCGCTGTTGAAGTGAATGGGCCTTGGGTGACCTGAGTTAATTCAGGTGTCTCAGTGACACCACAATTCTGCTGTTATTGGTGCCTGCTCAGTGGGTATCTCTTCATTTGACTAGTGACATTCAGAGTGTTTTTGTAAAAAAAATAAATAAAATGCCAGCTATGCCACTTTAAAAATCTTGTTTTGGCTGCTGTGATGTGTATCAAAGCGCTTTTACTTCAGAATATTCTCACAGTGGGAGATTCTAGGAGCTTGTAATGTTTCTTCCAGCTAATATGGCTGCAAAATGCTAGCAATGAGCGCATCGAGCAATTTAGCTCCCTTCATGGATATAATAGTTCTATAAATAGTGAGAGTTTCCAAAGTGTGGTGTGGTTGCAGGCGGACTCACTGCAGGCAGACCCGGCTTTGCCTCAGCAGGTTCCCTCCTCAACGCTCCCAAGGGTTGTAAGACTAGGACATGTTGCAGGACAAGCAGAGTCAGCGAAAGGAAGCGTGGCTGTCAGGGAGCGGAGGGCAGCTGTAGTTAATTAGTACTGGGACTAATTTGCAGAGGCTGTGGAACCTCCAGCTCTACAAAGGAACCCAGGAGGGTCCAAGGAGTAATGCTCTGAGATACTCACTGAGGCTGAACTGTCTCAGTGACAGGCTCATTCAGGAAGAACATCGCAGTGGTTACATAGGCTTGACAGAAGGCACTAGGAGATGAGACTGCACCAGGGGTAAGCTGGGTCTGGGGCCAGTTATGGCCTGTAATGAAAGGAAGTGGCTTACTGTCCTGAGGGGCTGCAGCTTGAAAACCCTTAGAGAATGAGATGGATGGGGGAAAGACATTCAGGCTGCAGTCCTCTACTTGCAGTAGGAAGCAAGCCGATTGAACTCAGTGGGACTTCTGAGTAAACATGCCTAGGAATGCCCCCTAGTGTGGCAACTGTGCTGTATCTACAAGAAAGGGGGAACTTACTTGTATATTTAAAACACAGACACATACACACTGTACTTGATGGCTTGTATAACAGGGTTGGAATGTGTGTTCAGTGAGACTTGCTTCCAGGCAAGGTGCTTAGTATTGTAGCTTATGTTATGACAGTCGATGGAGTATTCTGCAAATGTATAAAGGACAGTGGAGAGAAACTTCTTCATGAATTAAATGGACAAAGCATAACTGCTGTCTAACAAATAATATTTAACGTGTCTCAATCTGGCAACAGTTTTAGAAAATGGCTTTAAAAATATAATCTAGTATAAACGTTGATAAAATCAGTTGTATTATTCAAGTTATATCCCCCTGTATCTCATGGTCTCAGAACAGCATATAATATTTTCCCCCTACATTTTAGGAAAAAGTTTCGTTTCATTTTCCCTTCACAGGGAAAGTGATGTTTTTGTGGCCACTGTGAGGGGAAAGGGGTCACAATCCAAGCCTAAAGAGACACCTGCTGATGGAGGCGGTGATGATAACTTATCTACCTTCTCATCTTCCTCACAGGCTGGTTTCTATGACCACTATGAAATGGGGAGAGGTGCTGTACATAGATGGAGTTCAGGCACGGGGAGATTCCCATGTGAATTGTAGACAAAGTTTATCAGCAATAGAGTATATTTTTTTTAAAGACTTGTAAATGCTTATTCTTGAGAGATTGAAACCTCAATAATATAAACATCAATTAAAAGAAATGGCACAGTAATGAAACCATTCAGAAAATCCTGGGACAGAATGATTTTACCAGGGAGAATAAACAGACACCTGAAGAGAGTGCACATGTCTTTTAAAAGATTCACTTTACTCCTATACTTTGTGGGCTGGCTCATAGAGACAAAGGAAACTCCTGCTTTGGGGCTTTCTTGGAAGCGCATCAAAGGATTCCTCAGTTAGATCTGTAACTCAGCTTCTCTGAATGACAGCTTGAGTGCTGCTACTGATCTCTCTCTGAGTACTGAGTGGGGGGTTTGATCATGTTCTTTTCAAGCATGGCAACAGTTAGGGCCAACAGGTCTGGTTAGTGTATTGGGTGAATTGTGTGCACCCTAGAACATGCCTCTAAAACTCTGCAACTTTTTTGGGTTTGTTGCTGCACGTGCAGGGCTTCTTTTTCTGGAAAAGAGTTTCCTGAAAGTAGGAAAGTGTAGCTTACCTCCGGTGATAAGAGTCTATGGTGGGAGAAAGTTGTTGACATCCTGAGAATGCCCAGGTACTCAGAAGACCTGGAACAAGTTGCAGGGCTCCCAAATCATTTGGGGCACAGGTTGTACAAGATCTGAGAAATCTTCTGAGAGTTTTAATCTGTTTAAAAATTCTCACTGCAGTCATGATATTCTTAGGCAGGTATGCAGTGCCGGCTATTCTTTATTGGTGTGGGCTGGAAGAGGTTTTTCTTTCCAGCTGAAGTGGCTTGGAACTGGTGTGTGTCCAGTGTCCAAGCTGCCTTGGGTGTCTTTTTTCATAAGGCTGCCTTAAAAAAACAACAACTCTATTGACCATAAATTTAGGCTGAAGTACCTGCATGGGTTTGAAGAAAAACCAGAGGTGAAGGAGAGTAGAGATGACTTAGATTCCATGCTCATAATTCTGGGATGGTTAAGAGTTAAGATAGCTCTGTTGTGAGGTCTAGGGTCAGTCAACAGGGTTGCTGATGACTCTAAAGAAAATGCTCTATACCACATCATTTTTTTGCCCCCTTTTTTTTGGAAATGGGTATCAAATTTATGAAAGATGACCCTATCTATATCAGACACCCTCATAGGTGTGTGTTTTGGGGATTGATGGGTACGAATTCCCTCCACATTAGTTCTGTATCACTTGGTCAGCTATTTGCCTTGTGAATTTCTTCATTAAAATTGTGGTTCATATATCCTTATTGATTGTGTCTATCTTTTTCCCCATGCTGCTGTCATGAAAAGTGCTGGGTTAAATCTAAAGTTGGGGGAAGAAAAAATTAAGTTGTATTTTCCCTTTGCAAACTTTGGCTCCTTGTAGATGTAACCTTTTCAGACTGGTTTTCTCTCTAATCATGACAGTGGCTTTAACCCCAATCAAACTTGGTATAACTAGACAAACGCAATGACGGATAGGGAAACCTTGGTATGTGGGAGTGATGTCAGAACATATTTGTACTTTACTGTAACTTTACTGACTTTACTGTAACACAAAAATCTATTTGGCCTATTAATACTGGAGCAAAATAGTACTCTTCATTCAGTGACAGGAGGAGTGACAGGAGGAGCTCCAATTAATTCAATGAGACTTCACTGTGCATTACAATGTGGCTTTTACCTTTCCCCCCCCCCTTGACATTGCCAGCCAGGCCTTGCTTCAAGCTAAATTGCATCTTCATAGATATGGTTCCAATGGCAAAAGTAGAAAGTCGGGTCGAGTGCAAGGCAAGGTAGATGATTATTGATAGGCAAGGTAGATTACTATTGGAATGGCCAGAGGAAAAAGTGCAGTCAGGTCTGGAATTAAGTACACAAGTAGTGATGAGGCTGACTTCCTATTCCAGACAGGTGATGTTGCTCTGACTATGGGATCTGGACTTGGAGGTGTTGAGTAGCGCCAGCCAGACTCCTTCTAGGAGTCTGACTCCTTCTAGGAGCCTAAACAACTTTCCAGTGCCAGGATAAGGGCAATGCAGCTCTGAGGTAAGGGAACATATATTCCCATACCTTAAGGAGGCCTCCGTGACTACTTCTCCACTGCAGGATGCAGCATGTGCCCCATTGGCTCAGCTATGTCAGTGCTGCAAAGTTGGTTAGGATTTCACCCTTAGCTCTTCAGTCACTTGGGTAGAAGTAGTGCAAACTCTGTAATGATCAGGCTGGGAGCTGTGTTGGTGGAATTAGACCCTTGAGCCCAGCTTCTGTGGTTCCCAGCTTAAGACTCATGGTGCCTTACACTGTGATACAAACTCTTTTAGTTCTGAAAATAACAGTAAGGTTAAGAACAATGTTCTGTTCAATATTGGATATTTTGGCTGAACCCTTTATTTGGTGTCTGTATTGACAGTTGTATTATTTTTCATTTATTTGGATTTTTTTAGCTTGTTGCAGAGGATGGTCAAAATTTGGTTTTGACTTAGGCATGTGTATTGGATGAATGCTTCTATTCAAATCCCTAACCTAACACATTTGCTTTGGGACCATGTTCAAACAAGCTATCCACCGTTTGCAATAATGAGAGGATGGTATCTCATCAGAAGCTACATGCTTGATATGTGTGATAAATATCTAATAATCATTTAAAGATTTTTATAGAACTTCACTATGAAAATTGCAAAATCGAACTTGCTTTATTAAAATTCCTTGGACTTTTCATCCTCCTTCTCAATCACAGATGCATTTCCAAATACTATATGTAATTTAACACATCTCCAATTTGGATATACTGTACTTCTCCAAAATGTACATATTTGTATCAGTTTGTAGTGGATCCTCCCTGTTATGGCATGTTATACAGTAGTTATTTGCAGATGATGGCCTGCGATTAACTCTGGCTTCAGAGAACAACTAGGGCTGCAATTCTATAGCCACTTTCTTGAGAGAGAGAGAGCCCAATTTAACACAATGAAGCACACTTCTGAGTAGACATACATTGAATTGTGGTGTTAGACATGTGGTGTTAGACATGCACAGTAGAATGCTTGGCTTCTTCCTTTTGAGTGGCAAATGAGTGGCCTATATTGTAAACTTCTTTTCAAACTTTATGCCTTGGGTGTGCCTACATAGCTCATTGGATCCAAGCTTTCTAGTCTGGTTTTTCCAAAACAAAATAGATACATATTATTGCATCCTACTCCAGTGTTGGTTAATAATTGGAAAGAAGGGAAAGGTGTCCATCAGAGAAGAAGGTACAATATGGTCAGGAATATGTGCCCACCTTGGCTTTGTAAACTGTGGATTAAACATGTGTAATGACTTATTTGAGGGATGTGGTGGCGCAGCGAGTTAATCCGCTGTTGCTGGGCTTTCGACTGCAAGGTTGGGAGTTCAAGACTGCGTGACGGAGTAAGCTGCCGTTGCTTGTCTCAGCTCCTGCCAACCTAGCAGTTCGAAAGCACCTAAAATGCAAGTAGATAAATAGGGACCACTTCGGTGGGAAGGGAACAGCGTTCCTAGAGTCATGCCGGCCACATGACCACGGAAGCTTGTCCTCGGACTAAAACGCCGGCTCTACAGGCTTTGAAACAGAGATGAGCATCGCCCCCTACAGTCGGTCACGACTAGACCATTCGGTCATGGGGAAACCTTTACCTTTTACCTTTAATGACATATTTGCCCATCAGGTGGATGGCTTAGAGATCAAAGCAGGCTGCTTAGGCAATTGGCAGAAGTTCCTCAAAATTTATTTTGCTAACAATTATAGTTTTCCAGTCTGAAAGGTAAAATTTTCACGTTGAAAAATGATGGACCAATATTTCAAGATTTAAATTCCAAAATACTCTTGTAATAATTGGAGACAAAAACCCAGTGTCTTTTACTATGTTGTGTGTTAACTTAGAAAACAAATTCTCATAAAATGGTGATTACCACTAGCCTCTTTTGGGTGCCTTTTGGGGAGAAAAGTGGGATACGAATACAATATAGAACTATTATAGTTCTAGCAATACCATCACCCAATTCTTTTTGAGTGTTCAGAGCACAGCACATGTTGACGATGCCCTTCAAATAGCCCTTTAAAAATATGAGCCTTATGTGGCAGAGTGATAGGCTGCAGATTTGGAGTCCAAAGCTCTCCCAATGACCTGAGTTTGATCCGAGCAGGTTGTCAGATAGCCAGCTCAAAGTTGACTTGGCCTTCCATCCTTCACTTCCATCATTTCACTTCCAGTCAGTGAAATGAGTACCCAGCTTGTTGGGGATAAAGTAAAGATAGCTGAGGAAGGCAGTGGCAAACCACCCCATACAACTAAGTCTGCCTAGTAAACGTCACAATGTGACATCATCACCCCATGAGTCAGTAATGACTCAGTGCTTTGCACAGGGGACTATTTATTGCAGCTGGGAAGCTGAGGGCCAGAGGGTGTGTCTTGCTAAGGCTGATTAGTGAGCTCATGGTAGAGATTTGGACAGTGGAAAAATAATGCCTCCGAGAAGACAGACTCACAGAATAGGCAACGATGGCTGTTGCCTTTATCCCTTGGTTATGAGCTTCCTGGGGTATTTACAACTGGAAATTGAGTTTTGGATCTTTGGTCTAATGCAGCAGGGAAAATCTTGCCTTCTTATGTTATTACCATGATAGTGGAGTGCAGAATACTACCGTATATGCCTTCCCATACGCCACTGAAATTTTTCAGGAGAGAGAGCTTACTGTTGAGAAGTATTTTAAAAAAGTACAAAGCGGTCGCAGAAAAACAATATTCTAGGCATCTGCATGGGCAATTTAAAAAAACGTTCTTGTAAATCATTGGCAGCACTGAAGAACCTAGGGGGCGTGAGTAAAGTATTCCATAGAGAAAATTACAGTACTGGAGGTGCAGAATTAGTGGAAAGGATTTGATTGCTTTGGCACCAGGGTACCGTAAACGCAGCTGGCTAGAAGAATAGCTGTAGACCTTGGAGGATTGTTGTTTTGATAGTTGTCTAGTGGTGAAAATTGCTTTCTGTTGCTTAAATTTTCACTTGAATTATCCAAGCATATTGGCGTGAGCTCATCCCAATTATGACTGATGCCAATGTAGTAGTTTCCAATTGCATCTCTACTTGAGGATTTTGCACAGATGTTAACTTGGGAACAGCCCTATTGTGGTAGGGGTCCTGCATTTCCTATCTTAAATGGCCATCTTCCCTCTGTTCAGTTTGCAGAATGTTGCTAACTGGAGCACTGGGGAACAGCATCATACGTTTCCAGATAACAATGCTTAATTGCCTGTGGCAAATAAGGAAAAAACTCACCACCAGGGAGGAAAGTGTGTGTGTATGAAGTATACAGTATTTCTAACCTAGAATACAGTTGTGAATTGTCTCTCACTCCAAACCCCTGTTTTTCAGACTGGTCTTCTGTCATTTGTTTTATATTGGCCAACTGGCTAGTAAACTATGTAGACTAGTCTTCAAGGCTGGTATCACAAAGACTTTGTTGTTCATGTGTATCTGGGAAGGAGGGTTGAGTACTGGCAAGAAGGGATGCTGGGGTGCAGTAGTGTTGCTAGGGGATGTGGGGTGTGTGGGCCAGACTGCATGACACGGACAGGGTGTGTCTCTGTGTGTGACACCACTACTGCCTCAAATTATAAAAACTTGGTGTTTTCAAATAACATCATCATGTGTTATATCATTTGATGTGGAATGTGCAGCAGAATGCAGTGAAACAAACCAAGTTGAATTATTTGCTGTCTATTCAAAGCTGTAGCCAAAAACGAGAAAAAAAGCACAACTGCCTTCTGTAATGAAAAGTGGATTTCCTTAACTCAAAACTGACCAATGAAACTGATTGTTCTGAGAGCCATTGAGAGCCATATATGTGCAACTGGTATGAGCATGACCTGTAGGTGCATAATTCTCCATTTGACTGTGCCAGAAGTATTCATTCCTCCATTCTCGGGAAAATTTAAGGGCATAAGATGCATTTCTGCTTGCACTGTTAAAAGCAAAACCAGTGTGGTCAGTGTATGAATAGAAGACTTCACTTCTAGCAGATTAACATATAATTGTAGTTGTGAAACTAAATCATAATTAATATCTGCATTGTGCAAGCTATGTTTAAAGTAGATTCCCACGTTCTCATTAATACAATTAATCAAGGAGTCACTGTTCACATCACAAATGGAGATGGAACATTGTCCTTCTGATGAAAACCTATGAAGGTCAGGGTGACAATAGGAGGACAGTTTACTGATAAGATTCTTACTCCCAGGTGGGCATGAATGAAGACCATTAAAAACCTCCCTTATTTATTTTTTAATCTTACTCATTTGTTCACTGAATTTCAGCAAGCAGCATATTTTCTGGTGTCAATTTTCTCTTACAAGTGATCCTTCTGATCATATGCTGATGCTATGGTCTTGTTATTTACCATGCAAATAAGATTAAGATGGTTACTTAGAAGACTAAGTAACAGGGAGCCGTTTAACTTTATTATTATTACTATTTGCCTGTAAACCGCTTTGTGAACTTCGTGCAGTCATCCCCACTATACAGCAAGCCACGCACCTCTCTCTCACCATCGTCTCTCACGCATGTGGTGGCTCTGCTCCGCAAAACTCCTGCCTGCCTGCCTGCCTCGCTCGTGCAGGCAATGGCTGTTTGCTGCTGCTGCTGCTGCCACTGCCGCTCTCCCTTGTTGTTGTCGTCGTCGCTGCCTGCCTGCCTGGCTCTTAGAAACGTGCAGGCAACGGCTGCAATGCGCAGGCGCGGCAGAGCCCAGGCAGGCCCCAGTTTAAAAAAAAAAAACCAGAGCCGAGTGGGCGGAACGAAGGGGAAAAAACAAGAAGGTTAAATGGCTGGAGGCGGCATGAGATCGTTTTCTTGAAGCCATGAGCATAACAATATGGCTGACTCAGAACATTGCCGCCAAGGAGGAGGATTGCAGCGAATTCTCGAATAAAAATCTCCCTGCACGCGTGTAAAAGTTAATCTCAACGTCTTTAACAGTGCAATCTGAGTTTAAATAGACAGCAAGTAGCATTTCGCCCGGTATGTTCAGTAATATAATTATGCGGAATTAAACCTTGGAATTGCATATTAACTCATAATAAGGTTACCAACGATGTTTCTCCACGATCACACGTTGTTATTTTGGTAAGTTTTTACTTCAGGAGTAAACGATTCAGTCCTAAACATTACGAGCAAACCAATCTGAAATGCTTGGAATAGGGATTGTTTTGAGCATAACAACATGGCTGCTGAGCCCGCCCCAAGGCTTCAGTCGGCGGCTATTAATTGTACAGGGATGCCGCCTCCAGCCAATATCTAACCTTCTTGGGGAAAAAATCACTGTAATGGGCGGTCGCGCTACTATACCGAGATACAGCCTGTTCCTCGACCACTGGTCTAGGGCCTCACGCGGGCCGGGTAAATGACCTTGGGGGGCCGGATCCGGCCCGCGGGACGTAGTTTGAGGACCCCTGGTGTAAATTATCTAGCAAGGTCAATGGTATATCTACCACTTTATTGAGGAACCCACATTGGAGGAATGAAAAGAAAATGTGCATTGATTAATGTAGCCCTATAAATTGAAAGTATAGGGAAGGATCACATCTCTAAATTCTGGGAGTTTGAGTTATAAATCACTGATGAATTATCAGATTATCTGGACCCATTCCAATCTGGCTTCAGGCCGGGGTTCAGGACGGAGACTGCATTGGTTGCCTTGGTAGATGACATACGCCGGGGAGTGGACAGGGGGAGTGCGTCCCTGTTAGTCCTGCTGGACCTTGCTTTCGATGGATGGCTTTCGACACCATCGACTATGATGTCCTTCTGGGTCGGCTGGCTGGGTTGGGGCTTGGAGGCACTGTTCTGCAGTGGTTCCGCTCCTTCCTGGCTGACAGATCCCAGAAGGTGGTGCTGGGGGATGCTTGTTTGGCACCCCAACCTCTTAAGGTTTGGACCCGCAAGGGTCCCTCTTATCCCACATGCTCTTTAACATCTACATGAAGCCGCTGGGAGAGGTCATCCGGGGGTTTGGGGTGGGGTGCCATCAAATGCTGATGACACCCAGCTCTATCTCTCCCCCTGATTCTGAGGAGGCGGTCGAGGTCCTGGATCGTTGCCTGGAGGCAGTTGGGGCCTGGATGTGGGCGAACAAGCTGAAATTAAATCCGGATAAGACAGAGGTGCTCCTGATCTGGAAATCCAATTGTCCAACTTGGGTATTGGACAATCACCCTGCTCTGAATGGGGTTGCACTCCCTCTGAAGGAGCATGTCCGCAGCTTGGGGGTTCTCCTGGATCCACAGCTGCTCCAGGAATCCCAGGTGGCGGTGGTGGCCAGGGGAGCCTTTGCTCAGCTTTGGCTGATTTGCCAGCTGCGACCTTACCTGAGTTGCGCAGACCTGGCCACGGTGACCCACGCCTTAGTGACATCCAGATTAGATTACTGCAATGCGCTGTACGTGGGACTGCCTCTGAAGATGGTCTGGAAATTGCAATTAGTGCAGAATGCGGCTGCTCTGTGGTTGCTGGGGCACGTCGGTTCGACTCTGTCGGGCTGTTGCTTCGGCAGCTGCACTGGCTGCTGGTTCCTTTTCAGGCCCGATTCAAAGTGCTAGTTTTGACCTTTAAAGCCCTTTATGGCTCGGGTCCAGGGTATTTGAGGGACCGCCTCCTTCCATATAATCCTACCCATACTCTGAGGTCATCTGGGGGGCCCCTTTTGACTGTGCTGCCACCAGGAGAGGTGAGGGGGATGGCGGCCAGAAATAGGGCCTTCTCGGTGGTGGCCCCCCGACTTTGGAATACCCTCCCCTTAGAATTAAGAACTGCTCCCTCTTTGGCAACATTCTGGCGGGGGTTGAAGATTTTTTTAACTGTTGGCAGGCAAGCTGGCATTTTTTTTACATTTTATCTTTTTAAACTGTGGGATCCACGGGGCTTGCTGTTTTTTAATTTTACTGTTTTTAATATTGTTCTTAATAGTGTTTTAATTGTACATATTGTGGTTTCCTGTACTGCTTTTTAATGTTGTAAGCTGCCTTGGGTGCCCTTGGGCAGAAAGGCGGGATAGAAATTGAATAAATAATAATAATGAAGACCACTTGGTCCATACACATCAAGCAATTATACTATAATTATACTATATACTATAATTGGTTCATCAGGACTCCAGAGAAAATTGCACTTTTGGAAACTGTAACCTGCATCGATATTATGCCTGATGACATTTGTACTTATTTTAACATTGCATTAACTATTTGAACATATAGTATCAGTATTTTAATCCGTATGAAAACCACATGATGATTACCATAAGGAGCCAGTTGAGGACCTGTGAGGCGTCTATTTCTCAAACTGGAGACTCTAATGTACTTGTCTTCTTGCACAGTTGTGCACCGGGGCCTCCCACTTCTCTTTCTACTCTGGTTAGAGCCTGTTTGTGCTGTTCTCTGAAGGGAGTAGTACACACCGTTGTAGGAAATGTTCAGTTTCTTGGCAATTTCTCGCATGGAATAGCCTTCATTTCTAAGAACAGGAATAGACTGTCGAGTTTCACATGAAAGTTATCTTTTTCTGGCCATTTTGAGAGTATAATCGAACCCACAAATGTGATGCTCCAGATACTCAACTAGCTCAAAGGAAGGCCAGTTTTATAGCTTCTCTAACGAGCAAACCCATTTTCAGATGTGCTAACATAATTGCACAAGGGTTTTCAAGGGTTTTCTAATCATCCATTAGTCTTCTAACACGATTAGCAAACACAATGCACCTTTAGAACACTGGAGTGATGGTTGCTGGAAATGGGCCTCTATACACCTATGTAGTTATTCCTTTAAAAACCAGACGTTTGCAGCTAATACAGTCAGTTACCACATTAACAATGTATAGAATGTATTTCTGATTAATTTAATGTTACCATTATTAAAAAAATAACAGTGCTTTTCTTTCAAAAATAAGGAAATTTCTAAGTGACCCTAAACTTTTGAACGGTAGTGTATGTCTGTGCAGTATAACCTTCTGTAGCACTCTTTCATGTGCTGTAAGTATACCCTATCTCAATTACTGTGCTAACTATTTGAAATTGAGCACTGAGGCAAGCAGCAGTTGCTTGATTCCTTTCCTCTCTAGAAAAAAAAGTTTTATAGCCAATTTCCTTGCCAAGAAAAAGTATATGGTTAAGGAAGAATTGTTTTCCTTCTCTATTAGTCACATCAAGTAAACAAGCTTGATCTTAGTCATCCCTAAGACCAAAAACAATACTTTACTTGGAATTGCTCTTTTGGATTCTTTAGTTTGTAAGTGTAGATTATCATTATCTAGGAACGATGGACCTTACCAGTTGTTTCTGTGATTGTTGGACATGTCACCTATTTCTCTTGATACCTTTGAGAAAGATTTAGGTCATCTCAGATAAGAGCTTAAATAGTAGTGGACTGAGATTCATGTTTGCTTTCTTCCTCAAGTCTTTATTTCTTATGCCTCCTTGTAAGTACTATATTCCTTAAGGGTTATCTTTCTTGTCTCTAAAATCTAATTTTAGAGATAAGAAGCTGTCTTATTTCTGTTGAGGAAAATTCCACAGGAATATATGTACATACATTTATAAGGCTTCATCCCCCCTCCCCCAATAAAAGGTTTGAGACTCTCAGTACTGGTGAAGGTTGTTGCTGCGCCACCACTGTATAAGCAGATACTGGAGCCAAACTAGATGTGATGGACCTGCCACATGTTTGATAGTGCAACTTCTGGCACCAAAAGGTAGGTAGGGGTGTGTGTGTGTAGTGAGAGGGGGGGTGCAGAACCACCCCCCTCACTTTACCTCTCTGTTCTCTATTGCACAAGCAATTTTTCTCTCCAGCCTGGCTCATGACAAATATTGAAGCAGAGCTAGAATAAAACCATCTGAATGACAGAGAACAGGTGGAGTGGAAGGATACTGGATTCCTCATTTATATGCCTTTCTGTTGGCAACAACAAAAACATACCTCCCTGTGCTGCCTTATAAGTGACTAGGACAGATACGTGGACTTTTTTTTAAAAAAAAAATTGTTCTTTTGAGTCTAATTTGGTCCTTAGTTACAGAACTGCACCCTAGATGAGATGTTTTTCTCATCTCAGCTGGAAGCTGTTCCATAGTGCTGTCCCAGGATCATGGATTAGCTGCTCCTTGGCATATCTCTTGTCCCACTGCCCAGCCCTCTGAACAGGAGGTACCAAAAATCCTCTCCAGTTGACTGTCTGAATGCTCTCATGCATGGAACAGCAATAGGATTAAATCTTGATATGAAGGCATGAGCCTTGTTAGATGCTGAATCTAACTGGAATATGTATAAATCCACCATATGAATATGTTGGAATATGTATAATCCACCATATCAATCAATAGTGAATGTTTTATTTGTGGAACGGTTGCATCATATACCCACGTGCACAGATGAAGTTGAAGGGCATCCCAGAGATAAATGTTATTTGAACCACAATGCTTTGTAAGGTTTGAATATAAAAATATATAAATCATTTGAACAAGATAGTGTACTTCTGCGGAAGTGAGAGAGTTTTTTGGTTTTAGTGTGTGTTCTCTCTGCACACAAATTCTGAATTAATTGAATATAGCTCTCATATTCCCAAGAGTTAAAATTTTCCTGAATGATTTGGCCTACTACTGTTGAGAAGCAAGAGAACCAATTTTCTATAATCCAGTAGAAACACACTTGTTGAATGAATAATGCGTATAACGTGAAAGCATATGAAATCCCTTTGGGGTACTCTATTTTGATGTCTTATTCTTTGATAACAATAGGTATTTTTCTAAGGCAGAAGAAAGGTATTATTAGCTTATTTGGATACATGAGTGTTGTGTGATATGTGTTAAAGAAGGACCACAAAATCCCTGAAGCACTTTATTTTTCAGTGAGAAACACTATAAATGTCCTCAGCTGTCAACTTCAAAGCCATTTACAAGAACTCTGTTGTAAACATGACAGAATATTTGACAGGCTCTTCCATTATTTTGATGTAGAAGTTCCATTGTTGTACAACTACTATAATGGACCATCAGTGACTGACTTAACAAAAATATATTGTTAGGATAATAGAATATTTTTAAGAACTGTAGTTTGCTCTTCATTTGTGTCTTCATGTTACTCTAGTGTCATAGCTAAGATCAAACATAAACATAATCTACCTTAACATTTGAATAGGAACATATACTGATGAGATCAACAGCAACCAGCCAGAAGCCTCTGGAAGCCCAAAATCAGGATACTTATGTGATGGGTGTCTCCTGGTACCTGAAAGTATACTGCTTCTTGTAGTGGAAAATGCAGATGATCCCCGAAGGAGATAATGTGATGCCAGCAGTGATCCCTTGTTTTGACAGGTCTGGAAAGTACAGGGTTAAAACCAGGACTTTGGATTGCAGTGGGTGTGGTTCACAGCTGTAGTCAAGGTGGGATAATGAGGATCTGGGAGATAAAAGTGGTGACAGAAGAAGAGAAAGATATGGTAAGAGAAGAAAAAACTAAAGTGTGATTCTGGCGGAAGTGTATGGGGCAATTGTATGGAAGAGGAACTTGCTTGTTGCCTCATGCTGCTGGTCGGGGTTTGGTGGGTTTTGGGGGGAGGGGACATGGTTATTGCTATTTACTGGATAAAGGGAAGCTAATTAGTCTAAAATGGGCATAAGGGTTCTAAAAGGAAATCTTGTGAGGGAACACTTCTGAATATGGAAGTCTAGCAAGACAGTGCAGGCATCCTGCTAGTGATAACGAGAACAATTCTCTGCTTCAACTATTAAGTGAGTAAACTGGGAATGGACTAGAAAAAGTAGTTCTTATTGGCAGTACTCAAAGTGAGGGAGCGCAGGTAGAAAAAGGCTTCTTCCCTCAGGTAAAAGAGAGCCTCCAAATTTGGGGATTTCTCTTAAAATTAAACAGTAGTTAAATATGGGTGGTCTGGGAGATGGGGCAACATATTCCCTCTCAAATGAGCCAGGCACAGTACAAATACAAGAAGTTCAGTAAAAAGCTATAAAATTTCCTAGGCCAATTTAGGGAAAATGCTAGGATAGAAGACAAAGCACAATTAGGCCCCAATCCTAACCGGGGACAGCGCTGGGGCCTGCATGCTGTCCCCAGAAATGGCAGTCACAAAAGTGCCATAAGGCATTTGCTGCAGCTGGAGAACATGTGATGCCAGTGAAGAGGCCAGCACCTGTTGACATTGGGCCTCAGCACCAGAAGGTCGCAGACGATGAGCACCTGGTGGTGAGTACCTCTGTTACTCAGGTTTTGGGGGGCAGAACTGGGCAGAGGGAGGAAGGATTAGCTGGAAGGTGAATCGGGCTCAGGAAGGTGTGGGGACAGAGGCAGATGCTGCTGCTGTATCCTGTTTTCTCTTCTGAGCTGCAGAGCCCAACACAAGCCAAGTCAGGTGTTAGCTGCTGTCTTAGACTCCGCAGCCCTTTCATAAAACTGAAGCCTCTGAAGTGCTAGAGCCAAAACAACTGAAAAATAATAATAGAAATAGGGAAATCCAGATTGGGTGCCACAAGATCTGGTGTTGCTATGGTAGCTAATTGCCATTGATAGCTTTATCCTTCATGAATCCAATATGGTTAAAATGTGCTTTCTATAAACCTCATGAACTGCATAACCTCATGAACGCATAATCAATCACAATGGTTGCATTGGTTGCTACTTGTTTCAAGGAAGCAATTACTTATAATAGCAAAAAGCCTTGTCCAGAAAACATATGTTGCCTAGGATCAGAAAGTCTTCAGTTTAAGATAAGAGAGGAATTGAGACTTTTAAAAGCAGTCATACATTTCAAAGCATGAAACATTAAGGCCCCTGTTTTTCATCCCATGTAAGAAGTAAATGTGTTCAGCAACAGCTTTCTCTCCATGTACCACAAGTTTGCTTATGGTAACAAATACTATACGTTCATTATACTAATTACTCATGTCAGTTATAAATTGGGGTTCTTAGGTTTGAACCTGGTCAGATTTAATTTGGGCTAATGAGCTACATTAGCAAGATGCCTTCTTCAGCTATGGTGATTTAGGGTGATGCACCTTTAAGCATACCTTCTGACCAACAGATCCTGAACAATGAACAGGGGCTATCTAAAAATTTCATTCTCAGACTATGTGTTGGCAATTGGGGGAGAGGGTAATAAAAGCACATTTAAGGGTCACAAGTGGTGGGACACTGGGAACTATCCTCTGCTATTTGGAGAGAGATGGCAGGCAAGGCTTCTGTCTCAGCTAGATCCTATACAGGAACTCAGCAAACAGAATCTACAGGAAAGAGCTGCCAAGTTTCTATTTGTTTAAAATATTTATGCACTTCATTTTCCTCTCCAATAGGAGTTATTCAAGGCAGCTTACAGAAAACTTCAAACCCATAAACAAGCCAGTAAAACAATGAAACACAATACAAACACACTGCAAACAAAACAACTCCACAGAACAGTCTAGTAAAGCTGGCAGCATAACTGAAAACCAACCAATACAACAGAACTAAACAACGCCCACCAAGCTAAGATAAATAAGTCTTCAGCTCCCTCCGAAATACTTGCAGAAGAGTTCTGCATAGAAGAGGCTACTACGAAGAAGGCTCTATCCCATGTCACTGCCAGTTGTATTTCCAACAGCAATGGTACCTGCAGGAAATTTCCACCACTGACCTCAAGAGACATGTCATTTCGTAAGAGGAACAGAAGTAGTCCTTTACATAACCCAAACTGCTTAGGACCAGGGTATGTGATCACCAGAACAAGGCTGGCCTTAGGCCAATGTGACCAATGTCATCACTTTGGGGGGCCCCGCACTTTGGGGCCCCCCACTTCAGGACACAGAGCAGATTACCTGCTGCTGCAGCTGGGATCTCTATGGACTGTAAGTCAGTGGAGTGAGTAGAGCAGCTTTTCCTTGGGCCCTCCCACCTGTCCCTGCCTCTAAACAGCCCAAAAGGGGCCTCCTGGAAGCAGTTGGCGGTGATGTCATCATATCACCACCAACTATTTCTAGGTGCCGTACACAGCACCGCAAATACTTTTCTTGGTGAGAGGGCCCCCCCATGGGAATGCCTTGCATTGGGCCCCGTCAGACCTAGAGCCGGCCCTGCACCAGAACCCAGAACTGCATCCAGAAACTGACTGGCAGCCAGTGGAGCCAACATAACAGCCAAATGGCCCAGTAAAACAACGCAGTAACAGTCAATGTTTGTGCAGCAACATTGTGCACAAACAGAAGTTTCCAAGAGTTCTTCAAAGGCAGCCCTACAAAAAGCATGTTACAGAAAATCCTGACCATCAGTGCAATCCCAATCAAGAGAATGAGCATGGCAAAGTTGATGCCCTGCTGACATATTCTTTACAAATTCCTGTAAGAACCAGAAAGATGCACTGCACTACATGCGAGAATCTCCAAACAGCGAATGAGAGTGCGTTGGTGGCAGATCTTACATCAATAGCTCTCAATCACAAGGACAACAACTGGCACAGAGGTGTGCAGCAGTGTTGGAAATTATCCTGAAATCCTTACAGTTTGATGGGTGACAATGCCCATTTAAGTCCTAAGAGAACCAGATTAAAAACCCTCATATTTCCTTTAATCCCTTAAATATTTTTGTCTGAGACTAGTATTAAGATGTCTAATCAGTCCTAGTCTGCAGACTGGCTGGGGGAAAAATTTGGGATTGGTGGTGTGTCAGTGTCTAATATGACATATGCTTTTAAATTCAGTGAACAACCTTTCTCTCTGATACTGACTCATTTGTAACTTTGATTGTCTCCATGATATGTGTCCCAGTGACCATCTGCCTGCAGTCTTGAGTTCCTCTGTATGACCTGTCACAATGTATACAGTTTTTTCTCTATCTCAAATTAAAGCATTTAAGGAAAATGGGAAATCTGTATTCAGCTAGATGAACACTATCCTTGTAGTGTTCTGAGCACTAATGTTACTTCCAAGTCTAACGTTTCTTCCAAGGAAGAAAATGGAGGCTGAAAGACCAGATGAAAATGTGGCAGCGCTAAACTGAATGTTGTACAATTTACAATTTAGAACCTCTTGACATGACTTGCTTGTCTTGGGGGCATAGACACAAGCAGGTTTGATCATTCACAATATTCCTTGAGTGGGTTGGAGTTCCTTATTTCATTATTTCTCACTCCAAGGAATACCAGGCAATGTACTTGAGTCTTTTATCGTAATCACCCTTTAAGGTAGGCTGAACTGATTGGCCAACTTCATGCCCAAGACAGAATTTGAATCTAGTCGAACTTCCTAATATTATGTAAGCCCCTGGGTTTTATTTTTTCCTTCAGTTTTTCCTCCATGTGCAGCAACATAAATACTGGTGTTTGGATATGATTTATTCTCTAATTTTGTATCTTGACTACTCCGATGGTTTATTAAAGCACCGTATAATGAATATGAGTGGCAGTCAAGTTGTGTTTCAGAGAGACAAGGAAAATCAAAACAAGCATTAGCTACATAATGGATTGTAACCTACTTGAAAATGTTTATTGATTTCTTATGTTGTTTGACTGATCTGATTATAAAGAAATCAACCAATTTTTGGAATGGGTTTGGCCCATTCCATTTTGTACAAAAGCAGACAAAATTGAATGCATTAACATCATCCTTGGTTACACCATTGTAGCTAACATAGATTATATTAATAATAATAATAATAATAATACATGTATTTATATACCGCCTTTCTTAAGGTCACTAGATTTCTCTAATGATTACAACTCAAGGCGGTTTACATAGGCAGACTTTTCACAAACCCGAATAGAAGGTTTTTACAATTTACAGAATGTTCTATCTTTCAAGAACCACACTCAAACAGATCTTTCTTTCTGGATTTAGCCTTCTTTCTTTAGCCACCCGTCTGTCGTCTGCTGGCTGATAAGAGGCTTCCCTGCTCTCACCAGAGACACAGCTGAGTTCAGCACACTCCTCCTCCCACGAGGCAGCTGAAACTCAGCTTTTAATCAGCCGCAGTTTGCAAGGTCTGCCGCTCACACAGACTTCCGGGAGTCTCGAGCTCACGACCTTGAGATCTTTAGTTGTTACCTTCAGGCAAACGGAGGCATTAACCCTCTCGGCTAAATCTTATATATTAAGTATACCATCCTGGCTTGGTGGGGCATAGAGAATACCCATGCTCCTTAGGCATAACAATCTCAAACCTATGGCTGCGTTGCAGCATTTCCCCACTTTATTACCGGTAGTTTACTTCTGATATTAGAGGTAAGAGTGTTCCCTTTAATTCTGCTGTCCCTAGACAATTGGAAGTTGAAGCAGAGTGAAGAATAGAGTGATAGGGGTTGAGTGGGGGGCAGAAGCAAACTTTCTGCACCTGTTCCTTTTCTGGCTACTAATGATATAGGACAGCAAGTTCCCAGTGGTTTTTGGTACTCTGGTTTGTGGCAGAAGCCAGGAGGCTTGTGCCTAGTCCCCAAATTACTTTTCAAAAACTGGATACAAGAGCAGTATGTGGCTGTTGGAACAGGCTACTGATTGCCAGTCCAAAACAGGACCAGGGCTGTGTAGGAGGGGAGAACCACTGAGAGCTTCTGTGCCCTGCTTCATCATCAGCCAGGGGAAGGAGTGGAGCCAAGTAGCTTTATCTCTTGCCCCCTGCTAAGAAAAACAAAAACAAAAAAACATAAAACTGCCTAACTGCTGCCTGGGAACTTGAGGGAAGCATGTTCTGGCCTCTGTCATCGGCCGAGGACGAGAGCTACTGAGCTGTGCACATAGTTGTGAGGTTTTTGTGTGCATTATTGTATGCGTTGAGGATCATTGATAGAGTGGGATTATAAATCTTCAAAATGAACAAATAAAATGGTCTGTAAAAATGACAGGGCATCTTCTGAAAAATGAAGGCCTACTTGACACAGACAGCAGATGAGGTACTTAAGCTGTTTCTGAGCCGCATGGCTCCAGATTGTGCATAAGGGATTTCATAGTTGAGTGCCTTCCTAATCCAGACTGTAAACTTGTGGACATGTGTTTGTGGAGGGGAGTGCGTGTTAAACCTGTGTACAGTACCTGGGTTTGTTTAGTGCTTTTTATTAATATGGCCTGATTCTGATACTGGGTTAATTTAGTTCGGTTAATAACTTGCCTGAGTCCCTGCCTGGATTAGACATCTTAATACTAGTCTCAGACAAAAATATTTAAGGGATTAAAGGAAATATGAGGGTTTTTAATGTGTGCCCAGGTGTTTATATGTCCCATCCCTGCTGCTGTACTGTTTCTGTTGCTGTAGGTGTAGTAGCCCTCTGTTTCATATCCTGTAGTTGTTTGTGACGCTGCTGTACTGTTTCTGTTGCTCTAGATGTAGCAGCTCTGTGAC
>JAJKFI010000098.1:4232943-4279888 GCA_029204185.1 Lerista edwardsae | reverse complement strand
CGCGAATCGGTCCAGGCGTTGCGGAGCCTATGTGGAACAAACATACACACATACATACACACACACATACGCTCTTCTTTATATATATAGATTATGGTTCAAAGTGATTTCTCATCTGAGAAGCTCAGGGTTCAGTCCAGGGTTTCAGGGGTGGTTACAGTGCACAAGTGGGTGCCACAGATCCAGGGTTGGCAGCATATCGCAGGATCCTGGCAAGTTTAAGAACTTGGCTCTGAAAGCCAGAGTTCTTGTAGTATTAATGAGGACCAAAAAGCAGGCTTTCTGATAAGTCAGGGCACAGAACCGGTAAAGATGAAAAGATATAAGGGGAGGTATTTTAGGTAAATTCATCCTGGCTGCCTGAGTGGGGCATTTTTCTGTAAACGAAAGGAGCCCTTGAATAGTGAATAAGAACATAAGAAGAGCCCTGCTGGATCAGGCCAAAGACCCATCTAACCCAGCTTCCTGTATCTCACAGTGGCCCACCAGATGCCTCAGGGAGCACACAAGACAACCAGATACTTGCATCCTGTTGCCACTCCCTTGGACCTGGCATAAAATATATACAATTTGAGCCAGAACCAGAAATGACCACGGTCTGAGGCTCTCAGTCAAAGAAAGCTATCCAGGACTTAACATAAGAAAAGCCTTGCTGGATCAGGCTATAGGCCCTTCTAGTCCAGCTTCCTGTATCACACAGTGACCCACCAGGTGCCTCAGAGAGCACACAAGACTACAAGATGCCTGTATCCTGTTGCCACTCCCTTGGACCTGGCATTCTGAGGTAGCCTGCTTCTAAGAAAACAAGACCACAGATTCTCCTGTTCAGCTTCAGGCAGTACCGGCTGCCGTCAGTCCACACCTAATCCACACCCGTACTGCCTCCCATTCACCTCCTGCAATTCAGGAGATGGATGCAGTAAAATTGGATGCATCAGGAGATGGATGTAGTGAAATTCATCCCAAAGACTCTCTTGCTCTCCCAACCTCTATAAATTTATGCCAATAATTATTTATGCCAATAATCTGCTTGTTTACGGTTGGTGAGGAGGGTTGTTTGTCTCTTGGGTGCTCTCCTGGAGCTTCCAGAGTTCATTTGCATGAGGCTTCTGGTTGCTAAGTCACTTAAAATGTGCGAACTGTGTTGTCTCAGCCCATATGCTTGTATGTAAACAAACACAAGCATAAACATCGAGAGTAGCCTGGCCTCTGAGAGGAGGTGTGCGTGCTCATGCATGTTGAGTAAAAGCTATGCACCTGTGACGTGGCTACCTAGTCAAACAGCCCATGCTTTGATTTCTATAGAAAAGTTACTCCATTATTTCAGTTTTAATTTCTTGCATATATTTTATGTGGTTGCTGTCTTTCCCTCCTTATTTCTGAATTTAAATCTAAAAATCTGCCTTGTTTCCTTGTGTGCTTGTTTATGTGTCAGGAAAATTGGATTTCCAAGCAACTTCTAGCTGTGGCTGATGCTGGGAATTGCCGTTCCCAAAGGGGTGATGCTACACTGTGTATGTCTATGGAACTGTTGGCATGCATACACCAGTAGCATTACAAACTGAGCAAGAACTCTCAGGAAAACAGGCAAGCATCTCCCAAATACTAAGAGAGCTTGTAATAGTGGCTGGGTAGCCCTCCAGAATACCTTGTGGCTTCTGAATAGTGCCCCAGAATGTCTTGTAGTTCCACAGCTGGTACCAGCCCACAGCTTTATTTTTAATACTCCATTTTTAACATAGTCTGTGCCAGCCCACAACTTAATTTTAGCACTTCGTCAGGCATGGCTTGCAGGTAATGCCCCAGCAGACCTTGTGCACAGTCTGCTGAAGGCTGGCCACTGCAGCCATCTTCCGGCTTGGTGGTCCTTTTCACGACACACCAATAATGGGCTCTCAACCTACTCGTACGTCACGACCTACATTTTGAGACCCTCTAAACTAGGGTGTGCTGTGCTACCTTCCTGCCCTGCTTATAACGTTCCAGATATGATTCATGGACCTTTATCTTGATCGAGAAGTCTTGTTTAAAGTTGCAGTACAAAGTGGGTGTGGGTGTGAATGTGGCCCAGATCTCAATATTCTTTGAGTGAAGGAAGAAATTGCTCTGCAAGCAAGTTTTTAAGTGGTTGGCTCTCCAACACATTCATATTCTTATCTGCCTAGAAATTCAATTAAATATAGTAGTTTGTTTTGTTGAATGGTATCTGTTATTTCTGTTGGAGTAACCATGAGACAGGTTTTTACTCTGAGGTTCAAAACTCTGAGTTGGTAAATTCAACTTTCCTTGCTAATACTGTGCTGGTTTTGGCAATTCGTTGCTCAGTTGACTGTATTAGATGTACAGTATACTTGAAATCTGAGCCCCTGTGGGTTTTATAATAGGATTTCAAATAGGCAGTTGTGAGTTCCTTGTTAGCAAAACTGAAATTATTTGTTTATCCTCCTGGCCAAGAGTATATGCTCTAAGATTTGTTCAAATAGGTACAGCTTGAGGGATTTCAGCTGGTAATGTTGTACTGCAGGGAAGAGAAGGAAGAGGCGCTGCAGTAAAATTAACTATCTGCTCATTAGAAGAGATGGCTTTGAAAAATACTAAAGCCAGGGATGTCATAAAACTGTTTTATGCATTTAATGAAGCAAGGTTTAACTTAAACTTAATTTTTAAAGAAAAAAAAACCCCAACAAAACGATACTGTTGAAACTATTCTCTGCCTGGACTTGGAAGCAAATGAAGCAAAAAATGGTTTTGTATATGCACGAACTGCTGTGTGGTTCAATACGGTGCATGTGTGTTAGTAGTCCTTTCTGCAAAATATATTGCTAATTCATAATGCTGATGTAAATATGTATGACTGCAAGAATATATGTATATTTAATACTAAAAGTCCTCCATTATAGTTGTTATGGATTTCAATTAGCATTCCAACTTTCTAAGAACAATGTGTTCTTTTCAAGCAATCTTCAGATTGACAAGTGCAGTGAGCTAGCTGGTGACAATCAGAAGTTGTTTTGCTTTGCCATCATTGCCCACATGATGGTGTGGGATTGGAACCTTCCTGGGGCAATTAAGTCCCAAGTAGGTAGTTTGGATGCTGAACTACACTACTCAGCCAGGTCAAATGAATCATACTGTTTGGAGCCACAGCCAAAAGCTTGGTGTGTCAGTGCTTCTGCTGCTGCTCCCTTTCTCAAAATTATTGGTGGTTAAAGGATCAGGTTACCATTATTTCTCTGATCCACCTTTTTGCATCTTCTGTATTGCAAAGTATCACATGATGCTCTGAATGATCCAGGCTTTACCTTTTTTCTCCATTTTTTTGTTAATTTCAGAATTGTAATGCAGTGCTTTTTTTTATGCAAGAAACCCATTTGACAGCAAAGTAACACTCCAAATTCCTGTTTGAACAGAATATTCAGAGATGCAGGTGGATGTTATAAAAGCTCCAGATCTAGTAATTTTATGCAGTCATGCTAAATTAATGAAATATATCCAATTTATTTCACTTTCATTTTTTTCTGTTTGCAGATTGTACGGATGAGCAAAATGGTTGTATTTTTGTCTAAACTGTTTTGTGTCTCCAATTACAAATGGGGTTTACTATTCCACATGAAGCAGGGCATGTGCGTGAAAGGTATGTGAGTGGCAGGAAAATCTACTTATGAGCTTTTACTTTGTGGCCAACTGAAACTTGACTACTACTTCCTATTACTGTTAAACGTTATGTAATAGATTACACATACACAGTGCGTGGAAGCAGATATGGAATTTTTTTCAGTGGTGGAATTCATCCTTTTAATCACTATTTAAGCAATCAGAATTAATGTTCATTAATTAGCAGTTGCTGAGAGATGTGACTTGTGAGGTGCTATGCCGAGTTTGTGTTAGAGATGGGATTGTGTGGCACACTTTAAAATTGCAGTACTAAAACCTTATTGGCAATGTTGCTAGGCTCCTCTTCTTTTAAGAAACATGCCCTGTTTGAAAGAAGGCTATAAAATGGGCATGAGTAATTTATTCAATTTATTTAAAAATGTATATATTGCCTTCAATAAAAATGTTTTCAGGTCTGCTTACAACAATACAACACTAAAACTGACAGGATGGAATAGCACTTCTCATAGTAGCATTAAAACTGCTCAGCGGACATTTGAAAGCATGGAAAAATTTTTTAAAAGGTCTGTCTCTCATACAATATAAGTAGGCATTAGGTAGGTCTCCCTGGGCCGACCATGTCACAAACTGGGCAATACCACTGAGAAGGACCTCTGAAGCTCAGGGCACCCAAAAAGAGTGCCTCCTAAAAGTGGCTATATAAGACCAAGTTCATGTTGAAGTAGGCAATTTCAGGTGGTCAGTACTCTAGCACAGTATTATTCAAACTGTGGGACCGGGCCCACTTGGTAGATTGCAATCTGACGTCAGGTGGGTTGTGGAAAACTGGGAGCAGCCATCTTGGAAATTGCAGATCTTGCTATAGTATATTCTTTTTGTAGTGTTCAGTTTGAATTTCCAAGTGAGATTTTTTTTTGAATTTTGTTTTTAGTTTGGTGGTTTTACATAATATTTTGTCCTAACCTTGCTTTCTGTCAGAAATGGTTCATGGTTGTGCAGTTGCTTCAGTCTAAGAATGCCAGTTTGCATTCCAGGAGTGTCATTTGATTATGTCACACTGACAGCGCTTCCTCCTTGATGATGTCATTTCCGGCTATGACATAACTTCCAGGTTAATGGCATCAGTTCCAGTCCCAACACAAGTGCCATTCTAAAAAGTGGTCTAGTCTAAAAAATTTGGGAACCACTGCTCTAGCAGAATATGCAGTCTAACCTAGAGCCTAATTCTAGGAACAAACACTGGAATCTGGATCTGAGAGTCCTTGAGAGGAGATGGAATGCCTATTGAACATAACCTTCTCACAGCCTTTTATCCTGATTTTGATGCTACACTGATTTTCCTCAGTGGTTATGGTTAAGAGATCTTGCTGTTTGTCTGCCCAGATGGTTATAATATAAACCATAGTCAAATATGGGAGGTTTTTGTGGTCGTAAGCACCACTGGGTCAGAGAGTAAGTTGACAAGGCGCCTTTGTGATACTGTGACAATGACTAGAAAGAGACATACAAAACATATCTGACTCCCCATCTCAAAAGAAAACCCTGCTAATACAGACATGCCCCTGTATCCACTGAGGTTCCATTCCGGACCCCACTGTGGATACCTGAAACTATGGATACTGGGGTGCTCTTTTAAAGATAGGAGAACATCAGTAGTTTTGCTGCAACAAGGTAAAAAAAAAGATGCATTTAATGTTCCCCTATGTTTTTAATAGGTGTCCCAGTATCCACAGTATCAGTGGATACTGGGGCAAGCCTTATTATACATTACCAGATGCGTATTCTTCCTGCATGTATTCACTGGAATATGGAGTGCTCCAGTCTTCACCCAGGATGTTGGAAACTGTATTTCCAGCAGAACTAAAACAGTAAAACCAGTGGCAGGCTATTAAAGTGATAATGAATATTCCTGTAAAGCATACATGGTAGTGTAATTAAATAGTGCTATATAAATATTGAACATAAAATACTGTCTCTCATTTTATTTCTCTTTGTAAATCTTAAAGTGAAGGTTAATGCTCACAAAACGAGACATCCATTTTGAGTTCTTGTGAACTTGGTTGAAACTTGCCAGGTGAATAAAAGGTCATGGGAATTTTAGATTGGAGTATTCCAATGAAGCAATATCGCAACCCAAAATGGACACTGTTGTGGTTCCAAAAAATGCACCGGCAGCCATAATTTTGAATGATGAACTTTATATATACTAGGAAAAATCAAGGGTATTTTCTGTGCCCTTGGGATACTGCAAAGCTACCAATTACATCAATATACAGTTTCCTGAAAAAAGCAAAAATAGCACTGACTGTATAAATATTCATGGACTTTGTATACTTTTTGATTGAGATAAATGGCAGTATGTGTGATTACCTTTCCTTGCCTTCAGGAAAAATGAGAGGTCAGATGCACAATTCTCACAATTATAGATGGGGTATGAATTGACTCCTTGTGGCTCGAACCTTGTCAAATCTTACTTCATAGAGACTTGCATTGAATAAATGTGTCACTTATGAACACAGAAGCTTTTCACTCAGTGGAAGCCTTGCAGCACAATCATGTGGAAGTATATGGTGAAGTAAGTCCCATTTGCATCCAGTAGAGCTTATGCCCAGGTAAGTGTGCTGGATGGTAGCCTTAATAATTTTGCTAATTTCATCCTCAGAAAGGGAAGTAAATGTATCAAGCCTCAAAACATATGCAAGGCAAGCACATTGGGCATTGTACATAGAGAAAAAAACTTTATGTACTTCACAGTTATATAAGCTTAAAGAACTAAACAGTTTGAACAATTCTTCTTAAACCATCCCCTCTCTCCTGTTTTATAACCAAATAATTGCACACATTTTGTTTCAGACCGAAGTATGATTGAGGGAAGGGATGTCCAAGCAGCAGCCTATGGGCTGAATCCAGACTAGAGCAATTTTATGTACTGCCTTGGTCCTACCTAATATTCAAGATGTGCCCCCAAAAGTAGAACTTTCCTTTTCACTTAAAATGAAGCAATAAAAGAAGCAATATCTATTTATTGTTTTGGAATCTGTTGTAGAGCATGAACTGTGATCTTATAGGATTCTTTGTAACAATGTGAAGTGCTTTGATGAACAATTACCATAACTAGTCTTTCATCTAAGGTCCTTTGTCTGGAAGTATACTTATTCCCTATGTCCCCGTCTTGTATCATTTGAGTTTGGATTGTGCATGCCTCTGCCTGAATCCTACCCATAATGCCAAATCTGTGTAAGCTTGTCTACGCCACCCCCATGGAGGAGGGAAAAATAGTTGGGCAAATGAGGAGGTGCACTCCTGTCCCCCTTACCTTACCTTTCCTGTCCCCCTTACCATGGTGGGTGCCATGCCCAGCATCCCTGCTTCTCTTTGAAATAAACGAGAGCAGGAGATGCTGGGAATCCAGCATTCTCTGCTTGTGCTCATAACAAATGGAAGAAGCAGGAACACTGGCTGTTGCAACAAGGGGGAGGGCAAGCTCCAAATTGACTTTCCTGTACACTTCGTGCTTTGTAAGCAATTGTGAAAGGACTGGAGAGCCCAATCCTAACCCATTTTCCAGTGCCAATGTAGCTGTGCTAGCAGGGTGTGCATTGCATCCTGTGGTGGTGGTGGGCAGTCACAGAGGCCTCTTCAAGGTAAGCGAACATTTGTTCACTTCCTTGGGGCTGTACTGCAGCTGCATCAGTGCTGGAAAGTTGGATAGGATTGGGCTCTTAGTTACTGGAATGTGTGTCACTTGCCCCCTGAATGTGCACCCCTGGTTGACCAACCCATCTCATAATGTCTTTTTTTCTTTTCCCACAGTGTCATGGGGCACCTACTGGTTATACTGGCACGCCCTGGCATCCGCTGGGGTTCTGTTCCAGACCCCACCGTGGATACCTGAAACTGTGGATATTGGATACATCTTTTTTAAAGATAGGGGAACATCAGTGGTAAAAGGTTAAAAAAAAAAAGATTTGTTTAATGTTCTCCTATCTTTTAATAGGCCAGTGTCCATGGATAACTGAAACCGTGGATACCAAATCAGTGGATACCCGGGCATGCCTGTAGTTTGTTCTGTGAGTTAGTATTCAATAAGGGGTATATTTCTCAAGGGATTTGTGTTTTCAGTTTTAAAATTGTTCCTGGAATATTCCCATTGCTTTCAACCAGCTTCCGTTTCTTTTGCTTCTCTCTGTCACAGTGACTACTAGATTTGACTTGTTTGTATTTGTCAGGTAATATTTTGAATAAAAACTGGCAGAAGATGGAAACTTATGTATCCTTTCTTGGGAGTAAGCCCAAAGTCAGCCCAATGGGATTTACTTCTTAGTAGACATACTTAGGATTGTGCTGCTAGTTGCAAACTGCAGGCTTCTTATAAGTCTCCACATTGTGATCTTGCTTATACAAGGGCTTCCATATTACTGCTGTGTTGGGAGATCCATGTAAGCACATGGACAATTGCATCCTGAAAATGTCTTTAATGTTAAGAAATGCTGATCACTTGGGTATGCTCATTTTGGGTTCATTTTTGGGTATGCTCTGTGGAATAGAACTAGGAATAATATTGGGATAGGTATGTTTATTTGGCTAGAGATTCTGTTGTCAAGTAGAAAAACTATTTTCAAAAATTACCTACATAGTTCAGTCACTGTATTTTTTGAAGTTCCGCATCACTCTGACTCTATCTTACAGAGACTTCACTGGTATGGAGGGTAGGAGTTAAAATGAAGAAAGTGAACCTGAACTTGTATTTCATGTTAATTGTAAGACAAAGGCTCCTTTCAGTTTGAGAAGCAATCTTCTCAGTTACTAAAATGTTTGCTCCAGTCCTTCAAAGAATAATAATCTAAACATAAACAAAAAGGACAGGAGATGATTCAGTGCTTTAACTACATCTCACTCCTCCTGTAGTTGGAGTTCTTGCAACTAGATGGTGTGTGAAGCACAGAACACTCCTCTTGAGACTTACCAAGGGTCAAAACTCACACATATACTTACAGTTGAGCCTGCTTTTTTAGATGTGAAAAGACAATTGAGTTCATTTCATTTCTTTGTAATCTGTCAAGCTTCTCAAATTCCCCCAAGTCTCTTAATCACAAATTCTGTTTTGTGCTGCTAGTCTATCTAAGATCATAATGCCACTTGCCTTGTCTAGGGTTTCATTCCTTTGATGTCATTTATTATTCATCAATACATTAAAAAGATTCCATCTGCATAAAGAAGACAAGTGGCAGACATCTCAGCTGTTAATTTATAATAGAAAAACAAATTTTATTTAAAAAAACAAATAATCCCAGGCTTAACATATTTGAAAGAAAACATTAGGTATTGAAGACCAAGATCAAATAGAAGAGTGCTGTGAAAACTTTTGCCCCCTATTCAAAGGGCCCCCTCCCCTCCTCCCCTTTGGTTTTCCAGGAAGGCAAATGTCAGAACTGTGACAGAAATGGTTCAAATTCTGAACCAGGTTTGTCCTACTAAGCAGCTAGATCCTGCTGTGTGGCATTATGATAGCATTATGGTTGGGTGATGTGGCTCATCGCTAGGATTAGGCGGCAGAAACTTCTGTTTAAAAAACATGTGACTGTGGACACGCTGAACTTTATCTTACGATATGTAATGTTCTCCTATTTCATATATGTTGTGCACAAAATTAGAAAAGAGATGCAAAAGAACAGAGTAATTTAACTTTTCACAGCTTAATCCTCCCCCACTAATTTCTTTACACATGAAAGTGCATACCTGGTTACTATTAAAATGGAACAGTGTTCATGAGGCCTCACTTGAGATGTTGCTTTATGGTCTGTTTTGCATTCACTTCTTTCCCATAGGAAAGTGGGTTCAGGAGGAATGGATCTTTCTGCTTGAATTATAGGATACTGTCCTGAACCCGAAAACTCTTACTTCAGTTCAAATACCTTGAAGTTTGAGGTGGCTATCATATTAGAAACAGATTTGGAATAATGAAAGAAATTGTTAAACCAAAGGTCTCACTTCGCTTGCTCAAACTTTAGTATCATCAAGCACTTGATGGAAACTGCCTTGGATTCCAGATCCAGCCCAAACACTGCCAGTTAGCAGTTTCTAATTTAGAGCAAATGTGGAATAAGAATGCATCACAAGTTTGCTCATGGAGCAGAATGGTGCTTTACTGTCCTCTGTGAACAGCAGCCTGAGATTGTCGAATAGAATCAAGTATAAATTACTATATCTTTGAAACACTTGACCTAGATTTGTTGAAGTGTTGCAGCTAGCAGTTTCTGAATTAAAGGTCAGTTGCTAGCAGTCTTTCTGCACTGCCAGGTATCTTTTTCTAAACTTTTTTTTGTTACTGGGTTTGCACACACACTTGGTAAAATACAATTGATCTAGAGGAATTTTCTGTAAGTTTATGCAGTACAGGACTAAAAAAGGTTCATTATAAATGTGCCCAACAGTGTCAGTGCTCAACTTGATGGATTTAAGAAATGTTCTGATGTGAGGTTGGTCCCATTAATGCCTGGTAGTCCCATTAATACCCGATGGTCTCATTAATGCCTGTATTTAGATGTTCCTACTAAATTAAAACTGTTCATTTATTTGTTTTTGTTCAGGCTGCTAACTGGTTTTATAATGGATATCCGGATTACAAAAACATTTTTTTTGTAAATTTGCTAGAAAGAATAGTGTGTGTGCATAAATTTACTGCACATGTATGACCCTATATGACCCATTATACTATATCCATTCTTCTCTTTACATATGCTTGAGATATACTAGATACTGGGCTATAAAATGAGAAATTTTTGCAAATAAATAAGCTGTAAATCTTATCTCAGTTTTTTTTCCTGCAGTTTGAATCTGTTCCCCCCATCAATGCTATCTGTCTTGTGTCATTATTTGAGATGGGATGTTTTATGCTCCTCTTCACAAGCACATTTTCTCTCACTCTGCCTGTGCTGCGGTGATTGATTCCTGACTTTCTCAGCATAGAAGAAATGGGGGAAGGGGGTTTAAAATCAAACAAAATTATAATCAGACACCCTCCTTTTGCCCCACCCCAATTTATGAGGGTCAGATAAAATTCCATCATTTTTGGCTCAAAACCTGCCCTCGACTTATCTGTGAGATCTACTTATACTTCTCTACGGTAGACAAAAGTGGTGATATTGAGCTTCTGAGGCATAGTTATGAAGGTGACTATTAAGGCATGCAGGGTTTCCAAATGATTAGAAAGATGAATTGCAGCTGGTAAGTATACGTCTCTTATTGCAGTCAGATAACTCTAAATACCTGGTTTTATGGACTTATTTGTATTTTTGATCAGATGTTTGTCCAAACTGTCCCTATTGCCCTTGTGGGAGCAGGTGGGCATAGTTGTTATAAGAGTTGGGCATAGGATATGAGAGAGAGAATTTGTTTAAGTGGTGACAGAGGGTTAGAAGTTGTAGCAATGTAGCACCGCTCCTGAGGAGATCCCACAATGACAGCTCAATACCATACACTTGCTTACATGGTTTACATTCTAAGAAACACACTGAAAACTGTTAATATGTTAATTTTAGCACTTCTAAAGATCTAGGGATTGGTATGTATGATGTACCTTTATACGTATAATATATACAGTATAGGCATATACAGTATTTATCCTGGGGAAAGGTGACACCTGGGAAAAAAATAATTACAACTTTGAGACTCCTGTTTAGCAGTTAGTGCATCTGTTCCTGTTACTAATTTTAAGATAAAATACATATTTAGAAATAGAAAACTTTTCGCAGAAAAATATAGCACTGGAAAATGTTCCATCCCACATCACTGACCTCAATGATATTACCAGTTTTGACTCCTTTACTTGAGAGGAAGTTTTTTTCTCTCTCTCTTGTAAACGTCAGTGAGAGGCATTAACTGTTGTGCAAGTAAATACAGCCAGTTGCCTTTAACTGCATGTCTTAAATTTTAGGCACTCTAAATGGTGAGTCCCCTTAATTTCTTCAATAGACATGTTTTCCAATCTATTTTCTCTTACCAAAAGAGGCAAGATGATAAGTGGAATCCATTATTGTTTGACTGATGATAATGTATTGGAGTTCATCATAAAAGAAATCTGATGAGATGGAAAATGTGAATTACTCTTCCCATTAGGTACAGTGGAAGTGGTCAGAAGCTTTTTAATATTTCTCTTTAACTTAATCCTCGCTGTGCATGAAAAATGACTGCTTCTACCAGCAGTAATAGTTAATTATAAAAATCTAGACATCAGTATGATTCATGCAGATTTGATTTTTTTAGGTAATGTAGCTTTTTTATTTTTCTTTTACATGGAATTTCTTGACACACTAGTACAGTACAGCTCTCTAGAATACATAGTAGTTAGCATGAATGTTTTGAACTCTAATTATAATGTGAGTTAATGTTGGAGATTCTAGTGGAATAATATTCTAGTGAAATAATAATTATAGACCAGTGGTTCTCAAACTTGTTAGGCTGGGAACCACTTTTTAGAATGGCACTTGTGTTGGGACCACTGGAAGTGTTGCCATTAACCTGGAAGTAATGTCATGGCCAGAAGTGACATCATCAAGCAGGAAGTGCTGTTATTGTGATAGAAGAAAAATGACAGTCCTGGAATGCAAACTGGCATTCTTGGACTGCAGCAATTGCACAACCATGATATATCCCTGTCAGAAAGCAAGATTAGAACAAAATATTATGTAAAAGCACTGAACTGAAAACAATTTAAAAAACAGCAACAACACTCACTTGAAAACTCAAATTGTTAATTCTCACAAATGCAATCTAGCAAGCGTAAGGCCTGAGTAAGCTTCCAAGATGGCTCCCAGCTTTCTGCAACCCACCTGACATCAGGTTGTGACCCACCACGTGGGTCCTGACCCACAGATTGAGAAACACTGTAATAGACAATGCAATTGAGAGGCAGTTAACTTTACTAAGAGTTAACTAAATTTGGGGAGTCTTGACACATACCGATATTAACCTGCTCCTAAGTGAGTCTGCTGAACATTGAAATAGTCTGAGCAAATCCTTTATCAAGTGCTCCTGCTTTTGCTGGTGAGATGGGTGGCAAACGGAGATGCCTCTTCTGAAACTCTTCTGAAGAGGTTCCCCATTTGTGAAACTTGCTGATTTATTTTAGGTGCTCAGTTAAAACCATTAAAAAATTGCAAGAGGTCTTAATTGCATGGTGCTAGGGGTAGCATTCCTGCCAACCTAGCAGTTCGAAAGCACCTAAATGCGAGTAGATAAATAGGACCACTTCGGTGGGAAGGTAGTGGCGTTCCATGTGCTACGGCGTAGAGTCATGCCGGCCACAAGACCACGGAAGCTTGTCCTTGGACAAAAACTTCAGCTCTACAGGCTTTGAAACAGAGATGAGCATTGCCCCCTACAGTCGGTCATGACTAGACCACTCGGTCGTGGGGAAACCTTTACCTAGGGTTAGCATATTATTGCTACTTTTGAAATTTAATACTGTTGTAGTATTTCATAGCAGTCTTATTTCCATGCTCCTTTTTGGCAAGTTTTTTTTGTTTAAATATTTTATAATTAAACTATTTAGCAAGTTGCTTTATGAATTGTATTCTGAACTGAAGAGCTTAGACATCTTATGTATATACTGTAAGTCTGCATAGTCTCGTTGATATAGTAAGTTCCAGTATATTCCACATTGAATATACGAACTTATTTCCAGTGTTGTGAGGAAAGGCTCATGATTTTAATTTGAGTGAGTTTTGACGTTTTGGCCTGACTCTTGTCTGAATCGAGTCACACGAGTCCATAAGGGCACAATCCTAACCTGCCCTGGAACAGCACAGGCTGACAGGCCTGTGCTGTTTCCAATGTAGGTTGGGTGCGGCCTGGAGCCTCCACTGGGCAAGGGCACCATTATGCCCTTGCCCCGGGATAGGCACCAGCCAGGCCTATGGGCTATTTGGATCTGTGCCTCCTGTAGACAGGTGCAAATCCAAGTTCCCCCCGCGGTCCAGATTGGGGCTGTGTGGGCCACAGATGGGGGCTTAGATGTGGCCTAATGGCCAACTTCCAACCCCTTCTTACAGTATGCTTTTTATTTCCTCCACTGACAGCAGGTCCTACCTCAGCATGTATGTTGGGAAACTGAAACCTGGCATTCTAAACAGTTTCTGTGACTGATCTTTCCCCATGAAGTTATTACACATACTTCTGAGGAATGTTTCTAAACAAATTAAGCCTTTAGTTTTCTAGGATATGAGTTGTTAGCTAAAATAAGTCTGCATTTTGTCTGATTCCTACTAGCTTCTACAGGATGATGGTGGTGCTGTGCAAAGATAACCAAGCTCTACGTATCGGCATTACATGCTGATGAGAACTACCTATGCTGAGCTCCACCATTTGCAATCTAATATAAAAGCAATTTCCTTCTCCAGCCATGCTGTAAAAACGTGAATTAAATCCTACGGCTGGCTATCCTTCATAATGAAGGTAATGCTTACCTGTGTGCCAGGCAAACCCTCGGTTGCCAAGGAGAAATAGCTTTTGTGTGCATATTAATAGAGAGTAACTTATAACAAGAGTCTAGAACTCATCAAATGGCCCAGTATTGCAAATCTTACTCATGAACCGAAGCTCCACCCTGCAAAGATGCAGGGGATTAAAATGCCAGATGCAGGGGACACATCAGGACACAAGTATTTGGTTGTCTTGCATGCTCCCTGAGGCATCTGGTGGGCCACTGTGAGATACAGGAAGCTGGACTAGATAGGCCTTTGGCCTGATCCAGCAAGGCTTTGTTCTTATGTTCTTACGTTCTTAAAGATTTTCAAACCTTATGACGGCCTCCAAAACTAATCCCCCCAAATTCTCAAGAACTGAATGTTCTCTTGTCAGCTTGGGTCACCCTATATGTAGTTCCATTCAGAAAGCACTTCTGTTCAGTCTACTAACTGCTCCAGAGCAGTGTATAGGAGGAAGGTACCTTCAAGCCATTATGGCCTCCCAAGCCCCAAGCTCCCACACCACTATTTGTATGGTTGTGATTGGGAGAGACCTTGTTTGTTACATAGTTCAACTTTTACTGCTGAGGGGGCTGCAGTACCCTGGCTTCACCGCCTCGCAAGGGCACAAATGTGGAAATAATTGACATCATTGCTAATTACAAGTGATGACATTACTAGTTACTTCTGGGTTCTAAACTGCCAAAGTCACTCAAAGGAGGTGGTGCCAGGAGAAACAGGAGGAGGTGATGTTGGCTGCAGAGAGGTTTTCTATTTTCCTGCAGTGCCATTCTGGTTTCTCCTTTGGTGGGGCAGGGGGATAGAAAAGCTGCTGAAGTTGGTGCAGCAGGGTTCTCAAGGGCCACCAAAAGAGGCCTTACAGGGCCGGACCACCCTGATATTTAAACCCCAGAGCTTGCTTTGTAGCAAAAGCTCTTACAACAGTTTACAAATAAACACTACAACATCACCAAAAATAAGCAATCCATAATTAAAGCTGGTTGCCTAAAATCAAATACAGCTAGTTAAGGAAGGACATCCTTAGCCAACTTTCTGAAACTTTTCAGATTACCTTCTGGTAGGTCTCCTTGGATCCATGCCAGTTATTTGCTGATATAAGTCCAAAGAGAGGTAGGATGACTTGGAAAATTGAGGATAGGATTCTGCCGCTGTGATCCATGCTCTCCTGCCTGCTCCATGTCCACTGAACTGCCCTTGAACCGCCCCTTCACTGCCTTACCTGAGCCGGCAGAGCTTCTGGGTGATTTTGGCACATGCATGGAGCTGGTGACAGTTTCCGTCAGTGGCTCTGTCATGCGTGACTGTGGTGCAGCATTTGCACTGTTGCAGGGACATTTGACAGTGGCACAATAGATCTGCTGTTGTAAATGAACCATAGGAGTGGAGCCTTAATCTCTTCATATTTCGTAGATGTATAGAACTGTTGAATACTCCTCTGTAGCCCGGTATTTGCAACGTACCATGTACTGCTATTTGTGTAAATAGTGAAGACCTTCAGTTTTGCTTTTCATTTTGCATGTTATCTTTTATAGGCCATTGTGCAATAGTAATGCAGTGAATTAGAGAGTCAATTAGGAGTCAACTAACCATTTTGTAAGGAGCTGGGCTGCCTTTTCAGAGTGACAGCACCAAGAATTAAATGTATAATTCCTATAATTAGGGAGGTGTCAGTAGTGACTCCTTGGTTCAGGTTACACTTCATTTTCAAATACTGTTAATACTGCTGAATTGGTGTAGAGGAGGTTGGGTTAGTGGTATAATCTCAGAAAGAGAGAGTGGATCTGCACATTCAAACTCTTGCAGACTTAATCAGAACAGCCTACTCCACGCAGAACTGTTGATTCTGTGTATTTTGGACCTGGAGCACATAGCATGGTCAACAGGGGAGGGCCTCTGAAAACAGGCAAGTGATTTCCCCTCAACCATGATGTTTCAAAAGTAATCCTGCCCTTTCTAGTAGCACAGAATATGGACCAGGGGTGTGGAGACTCGCAACTTGCTAGCTTTGATCCACAGACTTAATACTTGCAAATATTAATGGCCAGGTGGGGATTTCTCTCCATGTTGAGGCCATCTTGCTGGCATAACTTTCCTGGATTGAACATTTGTGTGCTGACCCATGTCTCTTGCACTTGAGGACCTGTGAAACCAGTTGAGGTTTGGTTTTTATTGCCTTTATTTGCAATTTGCCTTTTATTGCCTTTATTTGCAATTGCAATTATTTGCAATTTAGGCTTGCGATTTGGAATCAAGCAAGGACTTCTTCAAGCATGGCAAATCAGTGCTTTGTCTTTGACCTTGCCAAGTGAGGGAAAACAACCGATTTGTGAAATCTTGAACCTGGACTCCATATACTTGAATATAATGAACTCTAACAGCATTATATCTATCCCCTACATTAGCCTCCAGAACAAGAACTGTACAAACAGTCAAATAGCCCAATCCTATCCTGCATTGGCACAGCAGGGCCACATGACCAACACTGTATCCTACACTGGGCTTGAGGGGCTACAATGCTGGCGTAGCCAGCCACAACTCCATTTCCATTTTGAAGTCTGTCTGGATTCTTTGAGGGGAGTGGGAAACCATACACCTTTTGATAGAGCACCCTATTTTGGTTCAGTCAAATTCTAATTTTAAGGAAGGAGCTTGGGTGATGAGTCCCTTCCTCAAGGTTGAATGTTTGGTCTAGAGCAGTATCTTTTCAAAAACAGGATTTGCTTTTAAACTCTGCCCATAGCATTGAACCCACCTTTTTTTTTTTTAACCAGGTTAGTTTGTTTAATGATAAATTGGTGTGTTGCATGCAGTTGGGGAGGGTCACCAAATGGGGCTAGAGGGAAGGTAGGAGGGAATTTATGCAAACTAGGGGATTCCTGAGGCTTGTGTTTCTGTCTTTCTCCAGCATACACTTTCTCTCTTTCTCTGACTCCCCCAATACCAAAACTACCCAGAGACCAAAGGCTGTGCAATGAGTGATGCCCTCATTTTGTCATGCATGCATGACAGTAGCAAGCAGTGTGCTGGTGAAAATACTTATTTAGCAAGTGGGAAATGTGTTTCCAGGGAGATAAAGGTGAAGGGGAGGAATTTTAGATTCTGGGAATGCATGCCCCCATTAACCCACCAACCTTAATTTCCACCTTTGTGATTTCATAAATGCTGCAAGAGGACTCCTCTCACTTTGTGAAGAGGGAAGAGGTGACATGAAATTGCAAGTGTGGGTGGTAAAATGTGGAGAGGGAGTATGAAAGAAGAAAAAGAATGCCTCTTTGCTTTTCTCTGTAACATTTAATCATGGGAACACCCCAGCTTTCCTCTTCACTTAAAGTATAAAAAAAGTAAAATAAAATAAAATGGTGCATATTGGTACCACTCAACTTTAGGGTGTAGCATAATTCGGTTGTGGCTCTCAAGCCATCTGTGATTTCAGGGTAGGACAAGGAGTATAATATAAAATCTAAGCATATATGTGCATGAACGTGTCAGGAATATGGAAGGTTTTTTCCTTTCTTTCCCTTGCCTCTTACCATATCATACCTCTCTTAGCATTTATCATCTGCCTTTCTGACTTCAAAGCTAATTTACCATCATTAAACTGCATTTTCCATCTTTGTCCTTCAAGTTAAATCTTTTATACAGTATACGTAATTGCACTGTGACTTACTCTAGATTTCCTATAAACTCATTGACCTCTGTATAACATGGGAACTTTTTTCAATTTTGTCAACTTGTTTATTTACTACTTTAGCCATATACCCTGTGTGATTTTGTACCCTTTGTATGCGTCTCCACTGAACCTTGTCAACTGCCTTATAAAAGTTTAAGTACATAATGTTCATTTCACAACATTCCTGTTCTCTTTTCTTCCCAATCATCTCCTAATGTAGCAGAGTGTTGCTGCTCTTAGTCTATTTTTATATCAGATATATTTGTTTTATTTCCATGAATAATCTATTGTGCAGATCTTGTTGCCTGCTGTAGTTTCACCTCTTGTCAACTCCAGAGCAGCTAAATTTTCTAGTAGTAACCTCCTTGGTAATAACAATGGTCGGTGTTTCCTTGTGGCAAACTGCTTCTGATTTGACAATTCCTCCAGCTATTTAACCACTCTAGTATCGTGGAAATGGAGACCAGATGTTTTGCATTACTTGTGAATTGTTAAGCATTGCCTATATTCTGCACCTAATGAAATATGCTTGTTGTGGGCGATTCTATAGTTAGGAATATAGAGAGGGGCGTCTGCGACGGATGTGTGGACCGTACAGTGACTTGCCTGCCTGGTGCGAAGGTTGCGGACATCACGTCTCGTCTAGATAGGCTGGTTAGGAGTGCTGGGGAGGAGGTAGTGGTCGTGGTGCATGTTGGCACCAACGATGTGGGGAAATGTAGCCGGGAGGTCCTGGAAGCCAAATTTAGGTTGCTAGGCAGGACGCTGAAGGCCAGGACCCCCAAGGTAGCGTTCTCAGAAGTGCTACCCGTTCCACGTGCAGGGCCAGCTAGGCAGGCGGAGATCAGGGGTCTCAATGCGTGGATGAGACGGTGGTGTCGGGACGAAGGGTTTAGATTCGTTAGGCACTGGGGGACATTCTGGGACAAGCCAGGCCTGTACAAGAGGGACGGGCTTCACTTGAACCAAAATGGAACCAGGCTGCTGGCGCTTAATATTAAAAAGGTGGCAGAGCAGCTTTTAAACTGATCCCTGGGGGAAAGCCGACAGGAGCCGAGTGGCGTCCGGTTCGGAACTCCTTATCCCTATGGGAAGAGGAGGGTGGAGGAGTACCAAAGAGTAATGGAGGAGTAGGAAATAGAACTTCTAAGCTGAGTGTAGGTGACAGTTTGTCCAGTAAAAGGAGAGGAGGGGAAAAGGGATCAAAAAACAGTCCCTCTTTAGAGAACCCCGTATATAGGTGTTGTTATGCGAATGCTCGAAGTCTCCGAGCAAAGATGGGGGAATTGGAATGTTTGGTGGCTAGGGAAAAGATTGATATAGTAGGCATAACGGAAACCTGGTGGAATGCAGAGAACCAGTGGGATACTGTAATCCCAGGCTATAAACTCTATAGGAGGGACAGGGAAGGGCGTGTTGGCGGAGGGGTGGCCATCTATATCAAAGAAGGGATAGAATCCAGCAGAGTAGAAACTGAAGGTGGGCCGGACTCCACCATGGAGTCACTATGGGTTAAACTACCAGGCCGTAAGAGCAATGTAATAGTGGGGGTGTGCTATCGTCCTCCCGATCAAAAACTTGAAGGTGACCTTGAAATGAGGAAACAAATCAGGGCAGTGACCAAGAGAGGCAGGATTGTAATCATGGGGGACTTCAATTATCCTCATATTGACTGGGTCAACTGCTGCTCTGGTCAAGAAAGAGAGACCGGATTCCTTGACGTGCTAAATGACTGTGCCTTAGAGCAGCTAGTCATGGAGCCGACCAGAGGACAGGCGACTCTGGATTTAATATTGTGTGGTACTCGGGACCTAGTTAGGGATGTAAGTGTTACTGAGCCATTGGGGAACAGTGACCATGCTGCGATTGGTTTTGCCATGCATGTCCAGGAAAGAGTCCAGAGCAAATCTGACACAAGAACCCTTGACTTTCGAAGGGCAGATTTCCCTCAGATGAGGAGACTAGTTAGAAAGACATTGAAAGGGAAGGTAAAAAGAGTCCAATCCCTCCAGGCTTCATGGAGGCTGTTTAAAATAACAGTAGTAGAGGCCCAGCGGAAGTGTATACCGGAAAGAAAGAAGGGTTCGACAAGGTCCAGGAGGGTGCCTGCATGGCTGACAAACAAAGTTAGAGAAGCTGTAAAGAGCAAAGAAGCTTCCTTCCGTAAATGGAAGTCTTGCCCCAGTGAGGAGAATAAAAAAGAACATAAACTCTGGCAAAAGACAAGTAAGAAGGTGATACGGGAGGCCAAGAAAGCGTTTGAGGAACGCATGGCTAGCAACATAAAAGGGAATAATAAAAGCTTCTTCAAATATGTTAGAAACAGGAAACCTGCCAGAGAGGCGGTTGGCCCGCTGGATGGTGAGGGAGGGAAAGAGGAGATAAAAGGGGACTTGGAGATTGCAGAGAAATTAAATGAATTCTTTGCGTCCGTCTTCACAGCAGAAGAACTTGGGCAGATACCACAGCCCGAACAGCCCTTCCTAACGAAGGAATTAAATCAGATACTGGTTAATAAAGAAGATGTTTTAGATCAAATTGATAAACTACATATAAATAAGTCACCAGGCCCAGATGGTATACACCCAAGAGTAATTAAGGAACTAAAGAACGAAGTTGCTGACCTCTTAACTAGAGTATGCAACTTGTCCCTTCAGACGGCCACGGTACCAGAGGATTGGAGGATAGCCAATGTCACGCCAATCTTTAAAAAAGGGAGAAGGGGGGACCCTGGAAACTACAGGCCTGTCAGCCTAACGTCTGTTCCGGGTAAGATGGTGGAAAGCCTCATCAAAGATAAAATCCTAAAACACGTAGAGGAACAAGTACTGCTAAAGGAAAGTCAGCATGGCTTCTGTAAGGGTAAGTCTTGCCTCACAAACCTTTTGGAATTCTTTGAAAAGGTCAATAGGCACGTGGATGTGGGTGAACCTGTGGATATCATATACCTGGATTTTCAGAAGGCATTTGACACGGTCCCCCACCAAAGACTGCTGAAGAAACTTCACAGTCAGGGAATAAGAGGGCAGGTCCTCTTATGGATCCAGAATTGGTTGAGGGCCGGGAAACAGAGAGTGGGGGTCAATGGGCAATTTTCAAAATGGAGAGAGGTGAAAAGCGGAGTGCCCCAGGGATCTGTCTTGGGGCCCGTGCTTTTCAACTTATTCATAAATGACCTTACCTGGAGACAGGGATAAGCAGCGAGGTGGCCAAGTTTGCGGATGACACAAAACTTTTCCGGGTGGTAAAAACCAGAAAGGATTGTGAAGAGCTCCAGAAGGATCTCTCCCAGTTGGGGGAATGGGCAGCCAAATGGCAGATGCATTTCAACATAGACAAATGTAAACTGATGCACACTGGGGCAAAAAACCAAAACTTTACCTATAGGCTAATGGGTTCTGAGCTGTCTGTGACAGCTCAGGAGAGAGATCTTGGGGTGCTGGTGGACAATTCAATGAAGGTATCGACCCAGTGTGCGTCAGCAATTAAGAAGGCCAATTCCATGCTTGGGGTCATTAAAAAAGGGGTTGAGAATAAAACAGCCAATATTATCATGCCATTGTACAAATCGATGGTAAGGCCACACCTGGAATATTGTGTCCAGTTCTGGTCGCCGCATCTCAAAAAGGACATAGTGGAGTTGGAAAAGGTGCAGAAGAGAGCGACAAAAATGATTACGGGGCTGGGGCACCTCCCTTATGAAGAAAGACTGCAGAGTTTGGGGCTCTTCAGTCTAGAAAAAAGGCGCCTGAGGGGGAACATGATTGAGACATACAAAATTATGCATGGTAGGGATAAAGTCGATAGAGGGATGTTCTTTTCCCTCTCTCAAAACACCAGAACCAGGGGGCATCCACTAAAGCTGAGGGTTGGGAGAGTTAAAACAGATAAAAGGAAGTACTTTTTTACCCAGCGGGTAGTTAATCTGTGGAACTCCTTGCCATAGGAGGTGGTGATGGCATCTGGTCTTGATGCCTTTAAGAGGGGATTGGACAGATTTCTGGAGGAAAGGTCCATCGTGGGCTATAGGCAATGATGGATTGTGCAACCTCCTTACAAAGGTGGTGGGCTACTGGTACCGGGTGCAAGGGAGTGGCAACAGGATGCAAGCATCTTGTTGTTTCATGCCTCCCTGGGGCACCTGGTGGGCCGCTGTGAGATACAGGAAGCTGGACTAGATGGGCCTTTGGCCTGATCCAGCAGGGCTCTTCTTATGTTCTTAAAGGAGCATGTGATTTTCATGTGTGGATTTGTGGCCTTTCTCTAAAGGCAGGAAACTGCATTTCCTTCCCTAATTCGTCCTCGCAACAAACCTTTGAGGGAAGAAACTTTTGTTTCTGTTTTACAGATGGGAGACTGAGGCAGAGGGTCATTTGTCCACAATGCGTTTCCCTTGTTAAGCCTGTGATTCTTAAATAGTGTGTTGGGATGTACCATGAGAATCCTGACCCCCACCCCACATGTACCATGACCACTTTTGCCCAGCCTTTCTTTCCTGCGAGACTTCATATTTTAAATATGGGGCAGTGGAGATATGGATTGGCCTACATAACTGGCCAGGTCTCCAGCATGTGGCCATTCTGCATCCTGTTTTGGAACTATAGGAAAGCTCTGCTTTTCTCAGTTGCATGTGGCCCTGGCGTGGGATGCCACCATTGCATCCATGAAGAGTTTTCTAATGGAGCTACTCCAGGTTGTCCTGAGCCCATTGAACCTCAGAGTGGGGATGAGGACAACTCAGTGGACCACGATGACTGATTTGCTAAAATGCTTTGTGGGGGGGGGGCGGAATTGTTCATATTTGTCATGGCCTGGATGCTGCATTGACAGTTTCCGGGGATGCCCCCTTTGCACACGATAGTCCTCATAGATTTTTTTCACCTGGTGGATGTGGGCACGATCCTTTTGGAGTGCGACATTATTTATACGTCTGTACAAGCATTGCTTGTACGATCTGCTCATGTGGGACTGATAGAGTGAACAGGGAGATTAGTAAACTCATTCAGGAGCAAGTAGGTGGTGCCAGTTTATTTAAAACTGGGTGTGCTTCTTACGCTTCTGAAAAAAAAATCCCCTTGGATTCCTTTGTATTAGGAAGATTAACAGCCATTCTTGAACTGTCCGTCATGGGAGATATTCCAGAATGTGGTATTGGGAACTTCTGCCTTTTGGTTGCAGTAAGCCACAGAACTCTGTTTTGTTCCCCATATTGTCTGACATCTACACAGAATCACTAGGAGACGTGTTTTACATTTTTACATGAAACCTAAAGGAAATTTGGAGTTGGGTGTTGCCAATACGTGGATGTTAGCCAGCTGTGTGTCACTATTCTCCCAGGCTCTGGGGAAGGTATGGAAGTCTTGAATTGCTTCCTTGCATTGGCAAGGGACTGGATGAAGATAACTAAATGAAATTAAAACCAAACAAAGCAGGTGAACAGCAGATGACATGAACTGAGTTATAAATAAATCCGGAGTGTTTATGCAGTAACAAAAATTTGTACTGTGTGTCCATCAAAGGGAGCCTTGTCCCGATTCTTCCCCTACCCCCATGGTCCCTTCTTAATGTTCACATACAAGTTGTGGCGAATGTAAGGTTGCTCTAACTCAAAGTTCTAACTCAACTTTTATGCCAGTTGAAGGGTCTTTCCAAGCTTCAATTCTTTCCAAGCTTCAATAACTGTCAACCAACTGAATGCAGAGCAAGGAATTCATTCATAAATCACGCAAACAAGATACCCTTGGTGGAAGAGGAGGCATTTCATGTAAGTGCTGAAATGGTGTCTGCAGACCAGTTCCAGCACTTGACCTCTCACTTACTGTTTTCTGACCTTTCATTCTCCCCACCCCCATGCCGCTTCAGTGCCAAACATCAATAAGCATCAGTGGCACAGGTGAAGAAACTGTCCTTTTGTTAGTTACGGGTCTCAGGTGATACAGCGCTGTGCCATATTAAATATGTTTATAGTTGCAAGTCAGGTCAGTTGCATCATGTTCCCCTCATCTTCATGGGTTTAAAAAACTGCACCCATTCTTATGCTCAGCTTTTTTAGCCATTTATTGTTGATTTATGACTGGAATTCATTCTCATATACTTTTTCCTTGCCTCAGTGAACTTATTTAGCTTCTGCAGACACTTAGGAGCATGGCAATTTTGAATTCTCATGGCAGATTTTATGAATGATGCTGTAAATCATCAGGTCTTAGATCTGGACAGAAATTATAGTTCCTAGAAATGATGATTAACGTTTCTTCCTCCTTTCTAAAGAAACTTGGAAAAAGTCGCAATAGGGAAATACTAAAAACACCAAATAATGGTGTATCTCATACATACTATGAATCAGAAATATGTGTGACTCTACTGTGTTTGAAACAACAATTTTGTGAATACCATGGGAATAAAAAAATGAGGATTAGCTTTTAATGTTTTTACCAGTGTGAAGCTGCGAAAGTGCATTCAAAAGTGAATTCAGGCTGCATTCAATACAGGATTTTTTCTTCAGATGCATGTCTTTTCTTGTGACTGATCAGCAATTTGACTGTAACTCAGTCTTGCCGTTTGTTCGTGTGGGATACATGTGCAGGTGTGAGACAAATGAGAATTTGTGCAGGCCGCAGCAAATGAGAGTTGGCTTTCCATTTTTTTCCTCCTTGTGCACCCCCCCCCTTCATTGACTGTTGCTAGTTAAAAGTGTGGAAGGCTTTTCCATTAATGAGAAAAACTTTTCTCATTAATGGCCAGTACTTCTGTCACAGAGCACAGCTCAATGTTATATTCAGATGCATGTAAGTTTCTTCTGCCTGCTTTAACAACAATCACCTTGGGAGGTTGCCATTAGTAGCAGAGAAACTGATGAAGCCTTGGGCACTTAACCTATTCCCTGCTGACCATTTTGTGCTTGAAATTACCACATGCTCCCAAACAGCTTTTCTCTCTGTAATGGAGAAGATGAGGTCCACAATCTTTTCCTCCTAAGTGAGCACAATAAATTGGCAGGCAATTTTGATTGGGGGAACCAGTGACATCTGTTGGATTAAGCAAGTACCTTCTTCCCACCCATTTCTTCTTTGATCACATTCGCAGCTTCCTGAGACTGCTTTTGATTTTAAAAAAGTCCAAAGTAGTTGTACACATTGACTTGTGTTTAGTTTGGCCCTCGCTGTACAGTAATATCTTACTTGAAAAAATATGGAATTTTGTTTTAGTGGAATCTAGCATTCTTTGCATGCAAGTGTTGGGCTTAGAAGATAATTTATTTGGTTAAGTCATCACAAAACTTCAAAGTCTGTAAAGAACGATTGGATTGTTGGAGTCTCTTGGCTTAAATTCTGCAATTGACTAATTTAGAAGTAACAGTTACTGAATGGTGGACTTCTTCCTAATTTTTACTCTTACATCTGCATTTGATTCAGAATAACTACTGTGTTCTCTTCCCTGTTCCGCTTTTTATGTAGGCTTCTCAAGATAGAACTGAACGAATCTGATCAGCCTTGCCAATTTAACTACATGGCCATCTGGATTCCTGTGAAACTGACACTTAAACACGTGATTTTTATTCTGTTGTTGCTCTCAAGAAGCACTCAGAATGGTAGTGGGAGTTTGGTGTGCCAGGATTCAGGATGCATTTTTAAATAGATCTGACATAAAAAGGGCTTTTCAGATTCTCCATTCACATTATAGGACACTTCATGTTGGCCGAAAATTGATATGTAGATTTGGCAAGTCTTTAGAATCACAATTAGCATTTGTGTGGTTTGGAGTTATTGTGCAGCTTTATCTGCTTTTTGTATTAAACAGTTCAGTTGAAATGAAATTGCACCTATTGCTAGGCTAGAGAAAGGCATAACACATGAAGAGAATTTCTGTACAGATGGCTATAGTTCACTGGCAATGAAAGTTATTTAGTGGTTGTTGATGTTGTTCTTTGCAGAGAGTACCAGGTGAAATCCCTGGCACCTCTAGTTAAAGGATTGCAGGCTTGAAGACACCTGCTAGAATGCGCTGCCAATCAGAATAAGCAACACTAGGCTTGGTGGAGCCTGAGCTGACTCCATCAACATCTGTGCATTTTCTGTAGCTTATTAGACACTCTGCAGCACATTTGGTGTCATGCTGCACATCTGACCACTAATAACTGGTGTTTTTCCCCCCCAGAAAAGGGAAGTAAGCAGTAGTTGTGGAGTGTTTTAGACAGGGTTGTAATCTGCTAAATACCCACCTTTTGTATAAACATAGTTCAAGATGTGAAATTGAATGATTTCACTCTTGTGGGTGATGGCATTGACAGATACACATATGAGCACTGTGAATGCTTGCAGGTTTGTTCATGAGCTTTGCACATGCTTGTGTCTTTCTTCAGGCACAAACATGTGCAATCAACATCCTTTGTCCTTCACGATCTGTTCTCTTCTTCTTTCAAAATGACATGAATTTTGCCATTTTGCACAGTCTGGCAACAAAGAGTCTGCAGGTTCAGCATTTTCTAGTTCATATTTGGTAACAGGATTCATGCATGGCATTTCTTCTAGACTCGGAATGCTGATGGTAATGCTTCTGTGAATTTGTAGGGGTCTTCCTTGTCTGCATATCCAGATGCTGATTGAATGTGTAGCAATCACTCCCCACCACAAAGTGTTACAGCCCCAACTTTGTTTCATTGAATCCTATTGAATGTTCCTATTTTCCCATATTATTGGAAGCTTGTTGTGTCCATAGGTCCACAAACTGCCCTGCTCAAATATCTGATGGAATTGATATTGCCTCTTCAAGACTCCCTATTCAGAAAAGCATTTTCACTTCTGACACCATATTCAAGAGAGTAGATGCCTTGTTATGATTATTTAGATTTTATTGAATGTGCTATAGAAAGTTGAGCTGCTGCTCAGACTGCTTCTCAGTTTCCTGACTTGGAACTGCATAGCTAGTTCCTTGTTCTATAAAAGTTGAATGAGACATTGGATACCCCTCCATCCATCCAGGAAGAGCTGCAGCAATTTTAACACAGGTTAAAATAAGATATATTCATTTGCTTCACAGTTACCTGCTTCATGTGAAGCAGGGGTGGTGGTGGTGCCATGTTCCTGCCCAGGGTGGTGGCACAGTCATGGGAAGCAACTATTTGAATCAGAATATGATATGATATGAGAGCCAGGGTAGAGTAGTGGTTTGGGAGGTGGAGTTGGACCTGGAAGATCCAGGTTAGAATCCCCACAGTCATGAAGTTTCCTGGGCGACCTTGAGCCAGTCATGATCTCTAAGTTCAACCTACCTCACAGAGTTGTTATGAGGTCAAAAGCAGACAAGGAATTAAGATACACTACCCTGAGTTCCTTGGAGGAAGGGCTGTATAAAAATGGGAGTGTATTTGTGAGCAGTTCCACCACGAATCCAAGGCATACAGGCAAGATGGGTAACATCATCTTGCTTCTGTTTGTTCAGATGGGACTTTGCAAAACCAATAACATGAACTGTAACCATTTTTGAATACATTTTTTTTCTTTATTCTGTGAATATGTGTAAGTTTGTGGAAGTCAATTGTCAGGGATACTTGCTCATGGCCCCCAAGTGATGCATCACTTCCAGTGATGCTAAATAAATAAATAAATCCAAGATGCAGAAGCAGTGCATTACTTAGGTTGGGAATCTCATTGCGTAAGATTGGGGATTGTGAAACTTTACATTTAATACCATACTGTACTTAATTCTGCCTTGAATCATAGTGGAGGAGACAGAAAAGAATACGACAAAGCCTAGGAAGATAAAAAGTCAAGCTATTATAGCTGTGTAATTTATCGCATTTTCTAATCTATATATATAAAAGTGTGTGTGTGTGTGTGTGTGTGTGTGTGTGTGTGTGTGTGTGTGTGTTTTCGTGTTCCAGCATAGCTCTGGAACGCCTGGAGCGATTGACACTAAACTTGGTACACTTATGCCTTACGATCTGGAAAGAAAAACTGCGGGGGGTAAGACATCCGTAGCACCCCTAGGGGTGGGGGTGCGAAGGGGGTGCGATGTAAAAATGATAGAAAACTGTCGATATTGGTGTCAAATCCATAGTTTTTGGGGTCGCTGAGATGAACGGTGACACTCCCAATGCTGTTTAAGTCCACGTTCGGGCCCCCATCAGCATGGGGGGTGAGAAGGGATGAAAAATAAAATGCCCCAAATGCCCGATATTCGTGTCAAATCCATAGTTTTCGGGGTCACTAAGCTGATTGATGACAGTCCTGATGACGGTTAAGCTCAAGTGTAGTCGAATAGAACGCATAGAACTCCGTAGAACCTTCTGGAAATTTTTAGAAATCATTATGCCCCGGTCTTGGACTCCAATCAAATACTTGCCATCTTACCAGGCGTAGTCACTGAATACAAGGCTATCGATACCGTAGTAGATGCCTGTGAGGTTGTTAATTTCCCATCAGGCTTCCTAAACTCACTTGATCCGGCTGCATTGCCACCACATCATCTTTTACTTACAGTGGGATCTCCAATTATTTTCCTACGGAACCTCGAGCCGCCAAAACTTTGCAATGGCACAAGGCTGGGTGTCAAGAAGATGCTGGGTCATGTAATTAAAGCGACTATCTTAACAAGAAAGGGAGAGGGTGAAACAGTTTTTATTCCACAAATACCACTCATTCCGACGGATGTCCCTTTTAACTTTAAGAGATTGCAATTTCCAGTGAGACTTGCATTCTCGATCACGATCAACAAGTCACAGGGGCAGTATATTAAGTACTGTGGAGTGGATTTGAGACTGCCATGTTTCTCCCATGGACAACTTTATGTTGTTTGCTCAAGGGTGGGTTCACCCAAGAATTTATTCTTGCTCCTGAAGGTGAAACTAAAAATGTTGTTTATAATCAAGTTTTGAGTTAAATTAATATTATAGTGAATTTGTAGAAGATTTTACCTTATAATTTTTATACTGTATTTATACTTTTAATTACCTGTACATAAAATTACTTTGATTTTACACTATAGATAGAATTCATTCCTTTTCCTGTCTAATAGAAGCTTGGGATAAATAAATACCCGGGCAACGCCGGGTAAGGACAAGCTAGTGGTGTATAATTTATAGCCATTGCATTTAACTTTTATGAATGCTGTGGATACTGTGGTAAAGTAATTGACCCCGGAAAATGCCCAACATTTGGCATCATATGAAAAAGTCATGGAATGAGAAATTTGTGCCAGAATTTGTAAATGTTTTTAACAGAAAGCATCTCTCATAGTCTAGTGAACTGTGTCATAGTTCAGATTTGTTATTGACTAAATCCATGACATTAAAACTATATGCGCGAAGATAACAGGCTGGCTTGTTTGAAATGTAATGGATTAGATCTGAAGTGGGCTGCACAGTTTGGCAAATTTTGGTCACCCCTCTAGCTGTTTATCACTTGCTGCTGCTGCAGCAGGAAAGACATGCTCCATAGAACTCTTCTCTCATTCACTTCCTCTCCTGCTCATTCCCCCCCTTCCTTGAAATTCAGGGCATTTGGTCCTGCTGATGGGATGCCCAATACTGTTACTTACCAGGTAAGGAGACAAAGAGGGTTGGCATTTGGCAGTCTGCTTCAGGTGCCAAGATATTTTTGATTGCTCCTGTGCATGTCTTGGAGTGGAGTGTGTTCTGTGCCTAAGAACGATATAAGAAGAGCCTTGCTGGATCAGGCCAAGGGCCCACCTAGTCCAGCTTCCTGTACCCTGCAGTGGCCCAGCAAATACCTCTGAGACCACACAAGGTTCCTGTATCCTGTTGCCACTTCGTTGCATTTAGCAACTCTAAAACCCATATAAGTTTCCCCTTCACCAGGCAGAGTTGTTGCAAAAGGGGTGCACCCCTCCTGTCACTGGATCCCCCCTTGGGCCTGAGGTAATAAGTGGGTAGAAAAAGGGGTTGCTGGTTGCATTTCAGGGCCTCAAAGTGGTGAGGAGGCGGTTCCTGTACCACTACAGTACTCTGCCATTTCAGTGAAAGTGTGCAGAAGGTGTGTTCTTTTTCCCTTCTACTTAGTGACACATGATCTTTAGCAAAAAGCAGAACATGTAATATGCAGATCACATGGTATTTGACCCAGGGCTTGCCTCAATATCTCAATTTAGGATTTTCAATATTGAGGCTAATTCCTGAAGTGTAATACATGATGTGAATGTTTGTCACACTACCTTCCAAGATCACTTGTTCTTGAAACCATACCAGGCTGCTGGGATTCCCCAGGGTAAAGCCCTGCATTGGCCCTGCCAGCCCCCGATGCTGCTTTGGTTGTTACCACTGTCACTGGTATTTGAGGGTTCCAGCATTGACCTGACCAGGTGCGCCTTTCTGATGCGCGTAGGCCTCTCACCAGTGCCTGACTTGGCTGCTCTCTGATGCTCATGACATTTCATGTTTCTGCTTCAGCTATTAATGTTTCAATAGCAAAACATTTATGGAAAACTTACAATTTATGCATTACATAAATAAATGTTAATTTAGGCTTACATGAAACAAAAATAGAACTGTAGATGAGGAATGTGGTGACAATCAAAGCCTTTCTGTTTTGGTGCCGCTGTTTTTCTGTGTTTGTTTCTGATTTTGCCCTCTGCCCATCTCTTTGTTTTTGATTTTCATTATCTTTTTGTTGTTTGTACCAGCTATAAGGACTGATAATTATTAGGGACGTGGTGGCGCAGTAGGTTAAACCGCTGCTGCTGGGCTTTCTGACTGGAAGGTTGGGAGTTCAAGACTGTGCGACGGAGTGAGCTCCCATTGCTTGTCCCAGCTCCTGCCAACCTAGCAGTTCAAAAGCACCTAAATCAGCAATGGGATTAACACATGACCTGGGGGAACGCTGGGCGGGACGTACTCGGAATTGGAAGCCCATGATTGGCAGCCCGCGCGATTGGCAGCCCGTCTGTTCCGCCCCGCTGCCGTCCCCGCGGGGCTGGGCCCACTGCCCCCGGTTGGCACGCCCCACCGCTGCATGCCCGGGCACCTGGGGGGGCCCCCAGGCAAGCAGGCACCCCCTCCGAGGCCTGGGCGGCCCACACAGTGGCGGGGAAGGCGGCGGGGTGGAACTGACGGGCAGCCAATTGCGCGGGAGTTCCGCGTACGCCCAGTGTTCCCCCAGGTCGTTTGTTAATCCCGTCGCTGACCTAAATGCAAGTAGATCAATAGGGACCACTTTGGTGGGAAGGTAACGGCGTTCTATGCGCTACGGCGTAGAGTCATGCCGGCCACATGACCACGGAAGCTTGTCCTTGGACAAAACGCCAGCTCTATAGGCTTTGAAATGGAGATGAGCACCACCCCCTATAGTCGGTTACGACTAGACCATTCGGTTGTGGGGAAACCTTTACCTTTTACCAGCTATAAGCTTTTCCAGTTAGAAATTTACCTCTGTCTAATTATGCTATAAAATAGCATAAAATTAACATAGGGGAAATTTTGTTGTCTGCCCTCATAAATTACAGATATTTTCATCCACCTTACCTCTCCCCCAATTTCTTGAGCTGTAATCCTATGCACATTTACTTGGAAGTAAGCCTTTGTTGGATTTTGTAGATTTTCTTCTGAATAAACCTACATAGTAATGGGATGCATGCAGTGGTGTCATTCAAAGGATTTAGGAACAGGAACTCACTTTTGATTGGCACTTGTCGGGAACCCGGAACCAGCCACGGAGCCTGTTAGGATCCGGAACGCCCATTCTGGTCCGTTCCCCCTGAATGACGTCACTGGATGCATGCCTGCTCATTGCCTTTGCTAGTGAAGACACTATATTTGTACTAGAAAAGCACTATACTGCTGGTCTCTGGACGTTAGTTGTGCCGCTATTCTCTCTACATCAGGGAAGAAACCTCCCTCCCTTCCCCCAGCACCATGCTTGGTTTGAACAGTTGTTTATTGGATAGGCCAACATTATCAGGGACTGGAACACTGGCCTGCAACGAACTGCAACAATGTTTGGGACTTTTTAATTTGAAATAAAAGTGGCTCCAAGGTGGGGAGAGGCAAAAGGATTTATTGGCTACCACTCTTGATGGGTGTGTGCAATTTCCAGATTCAGAGGTAGTAATGCATCTAAATACAGTTGCAGAGAAGCAACAGCGGGAGGGGGGGTACACCTTCATCTTTCACTTATGAGTTTCCTAGGCCCAACTGGTAGGCTACTGTAAGAAAGAGGTGGGAGGTTTTATCTCCTAAGCTGAGCTTGCCATTTGCTGGATGACCTTGAGTGGAGGTCTGAAACCGGCCCACAGGGTGTAGCTCGCTGACCCCTGCAGTAGAGCACTGCTATAATGATGCAGAGATGTTGCTATCATGGAGGATTTTCCCCATTCTGCTTGCTTGCTCTTATCTGGGGCTTTTCCTGAGTAGCAGTGAACCTGTGGCAGTGCTCAGACGTGTGTGTCTGAGGAACCTAGCAACTATGGGTGAGTGAGTGCACCTACCCCTTGGAGTCCAGCCTCAGGAGCATTAAGCAATCACTGTTGTTGCTTCACTTTGAGGCTGGCTCAGGCTTCAAATTGTAGGTCTGGGAACTGAGGGAAGAATCTGAGGAGTATCCGCAGGATGTTGGTACTTGGGACCAATGATGCATTCTCAGGCAGCAAGGCATTATCTTTTTTGATGAGGATGCTGTTAAGAGCAAGATACTACTATATATCTTAAGCAGCCCTTTGGAGATCCAATGAATTGTAAAACTTCGTAGAACCTAAACTTGTATGTTTAGAAGAAACTGTATTAGAGAAGCACTATACTGGTGTTCTCTGGACATCAGTTATGTCACTCTTTACTCTGCTGCTTTGTCTTCATGTCATGCGAAAGAAGGTGATGGGTGATGGGGCGTATAGAGAAAGGACCATTAGTGTATAGTCTGCTGCCCTGAAAGGCAAGTACTTTCTTAACAAATTTTTTCAGAACACTCATTTCTCAGGTGGTGCATCTCTCAGTCGCAAACACTGAACATTCATCCTGATCCAGAGATGACATGCTGCTGTTCTCTATTTCTTGTTACTTTTTCTGTGTCTCTTTGCTCTCTTCAGGTAGTTTTTCAAGCTAGATGCCAGACCCTCCATGTATGCAGACCACAAGGGCAGCCATGATTTCCTGTCAGCAATATCCAGTGTGACTCCAGCTGTTTCTCTGTGCTAATCTACTTGTTCCAAACAGGCCCATGTAGTTCTGCAAAGTCCATGACAGGAAGTGATGTAACTGGTGCAGCTGGATCTTACTGTCACCGGCTGCTTAGTTGTCTGTCATACACTTGCAAAGGCACAAGACCCCTGCTGGGAGGGGTTGGTTGGCAATTCCATTTATGTACCTGCTCCATTTCTGCTGCTGTTCAATAAAAGCATTGACTTCTTTATTTAAGAGATTTATACCCCCCTGCCCTTTCCTCTGCCAAGGCAGATGCTCAAGGCGGCTTCCAATTATTGGAGAGGGGAAAGACAAAGTACATAAAACATAAAAATAACAAAACAATAAACTAGGCAATAAAATATAAACAAAAACAGGATAAAAAGAATTGTTGGCGGCAGGAAAACTATTTACAATGCAGGTTTTGCTGCAGAGCTACAAGAGACAGACATATCAACATCAAACGTTTGATGAAACAGAAAAGTCTTAAGCCCATGCCAAAATGCCATTGAGGGAGGAAGATCTTAGATCCCCTGGTGGTAGGGAGTTCCATAATTGCGGTGCCACTACTGAGAAGACTCGCCCCTGTGCCGTCAACCCCATAACTTGGGAGAAAGGCGGCACTTGTAAGAAGGACCCCTCAGATGACCCAAGAGGGCTGACCAGAATGTAAGGGTGAAGGCAGTCCCTTAGGTAACTTTATCATAGTTGTAATGTTGTTACTGTGTATCGGCAGATGGCGATCTCTTGTTCTTGCATCACATGGCCTCTAGATGGTACCCTGCAGGGTAGGGATCAGGGACGTCTTTGCTATAAGGATTTGGAGTCTCCATTATCTCAATTCTCTTGTCCCACAGATTTCAGGGTTTAAAAGAGGGTAGGTTTCTAGGATGTTGCATGCAGCCTAGTCACTCCTGCCATGGTGAATGAGGCAGTCAGTGGGGGCCGCTATGTAGCTATGTTGGAGGGATAAATAACATCAGTGATGCACATGAAGGTTCATGTGTAGCTAAGATGCAAAAGGCAACCTTTTGCAAAAGGCTAGATGCAACCTAGATGCAAAAGGCAACCATATGAAAGCCAAATAATTAGTTCACTCTGGTTCACATGATATAGTCTCCCAGGTGTGCATATTTGTGGTTCTGCCAATCCTTTTCTTGTGGGTGATCACATATAAGGTTTACATTTGTGCTGTTGGATTGTGCTAACCATCCTCATACTGTTGGTATGTTCCTAATATATCTGGCTGGGTCCTGTTGGGGGCACTTTACAATGTCAAATTTCCCATGATGCGTTTCTTGTCTATGTCCTGCTGTGGCTGAGTGGTTATAGAGCTGCTCTACTAATGAACCTGTATGCGTTTGAGACTGGCCTACTCTTCTTCTGCCATGCATGTTTCAAAGTGTGCTTGAGGTTAGCTGAAGCAATCCTCTTGGCAGAACTTGAAGCTATCTTGCCTGGCTCTCATCCTGCATTTCTATGTAGCAAGCCATTGGCATTCTTGCTTGCTTGAATTCAGCTGGGGCTCCCTCTGTTTCTCCCCTGGCAAAAATGATATTTTCCAAGGATTTGGGTTCCCAATGAAACTTTAATACGTCCCCTGGGCAGGTGTGTATTTTTGTTCGATATGCCAGTTCCTCTCCAAGGAAGTGATCTCACTTCTGTCCGTCTGTTGTAATCAGAAAGGTCCTTGTTGTCAGCATGTGTTGGTGTGAGTGGCATAAGGAGAATTGATTTCTGAGCACTGGGATTTCTGACTGGTGTTCTTTTCTTGCTCTTTGTATGTACTACAATATCTCCTGTGGTGAGAGGCACTGTGGTCTGGTGTTGGTATGCCACTATAAGACTGGTATAAGCTGGAGGAGTTGTCATAGGGGCTGAGGGAGTTACGATTGCTCATTCCATTTTACAATTTCTGTGAAAAGTTGTCCTTAATGACACATTAACAAGGAATACTCATAGATATCACAAACCTACTGTAGTTTTTTTTCAGTTTCACTTCACATATTCTTTAATTTAGCGTTTCCAAACCTGTTTTTAACTGTGATCCTGAATAAAGGATCTCTGATCTCAGTGTGGTGACCCACAGAAGTGGTACATGTTGATCCTGATAAAAAAGGCCTTTCTATGAAGCTTAAAGAAACCCATGGGTGTCTTATTTGGGTCGTGATCCCTATTTTGGGAACCACTGCTTTCGTGGATCTATCATATTAATAAAAAGGTGTCATTGTTTTCCCTTTTTTATGTTTATGGTTTTCTTCCCTGACTATGGGCACAATCCTAACCTGGAGTTAGGCTGGCACAATTAAGACAGCAAAGTTTGGCTGGCACAAGAGCCATCATAAAGCATGTTTGGACCACTCTCGGACTCAGGGAGGATGGCACGCATCTGTGGGCTGGCCTCTCTGACTCAAAGAATGGTCCAAAAGTACTCTACGATGGCCCTGGTGCTGGCCAAACTTTGCTGGCCTAACTGTGCCAGCCTAAATCCAGGTTAGGATTGTGCTCTGTTTCACATTCAAGCATGTGCATAGTGAAAAATATCATGTACTATATGTGCGCCATATAGAAATAAATGAGGATAATTGTGCAAACCTGCACCTAGTCATGTGCATGAAAAGAAATATGAAAAATCCACTAAGTGCAGTCTTTCCTGTAGAACTTTGGCTTTTGCGGCTCTATCAGTCAGCCTGTATCTGTCGCAGTTTCCCTAACATACCAATGGATTTTGTAAATGTATTTATTTTATTCTTGCGTCTTGAAAACAGGGCCTCAATATGGAAGTGAATCCCTTGAGGTATAGTATTATATGCGGTAGGTTTCCTGAATAATCTCTGTGTTGAATGGCATTTCTGTTTGTGTCAAACTAATTTCACACATTCAGATCTGAATCAGTATCCGCTACAAGCTCTATAGATATCTTTCCTTGTGCCAGTATATGTGATTCTCTCTTTTTTCCCATCCCCGTTAATTCTCCTTATTTTCATGACAGTGTTAGTCTTTTATCCCAGCCTTGGTGCCTATTACTACTTTATGCATGATGGGGCTGGTGTGTGTGTGTGTGTGTGTGTGTGTGTGTGCGCGTGCGCGTGCGCGTGCGCATGCGTGCGCGCATGCATGGAAGAGTACTGCTTTGTTTAGCCACCTAATATTGTTGGGAAAAGGCAGAGAGGTAGTTATGTTCCAATCACAAAATTGTCTTCTACTCACTTCAATAGAGGGTCATAGGAATGACTGCATTAGGCCAACGAAATATCAGGACATGTGACCATCTGCATAGTTTCTCATTTAATGTCATATCAAAAATTTTCCCAGATATCATACTGGCTATTGACTCAGCTGATACCCCGGTTCTCATTAAGTACATTGTTTTGTTTTCTTTCTGTGCCATCCTTAATTATTTTAAGATGATGAAAATGTGTTTTTAATAAAGAATTAGACAAAATGCCTTGGATCAGTAGTTCGGTTTACCTGCAGTAGTTAAGTTTATTATAATTTTTGCCCCAACACCAATCATTAACTTGTGCATACTAGACATTCTTTTGCTTTACTTGCCTGTTATAATTACCCTGTTTAACTTAATGACATCCAAAAATGTTTGGTGACTAAAACACAGAGCACCTTCTCACTGTATGACACAGAGATGCACCTTCTAATAATGTAATAAATGCCAAGACAATGGACATCCACTTTATGAATCATATGAAGGTAAGAAAACCAGAGGAGCACAGGAAGAAAGAAATGTTGTGTGACAACTTATTTGGTACTAATGATTGTGCAGGGCTCTGTAAAATAATCATGTTAAGCAGTACAGTGGCCTTCCTGCCTCATAAAATTCCCCCCTAATAGTCTATTGAGCAGTTCTTAGTTGAAGCCGTTGGAATCGGCAAAAATATACTCCAAAGGTTCAACAACTGGAAAGGTTGCAGTGGTAAAGAGACCCTAATAAATGTCGACAAAGCCTCTACAAGATCGTACTTTGGGATAAAGAGGAAAACGGACGCTGCTTCAGGAGAGCACAGAAAAGAAAATTGATATGTCTCCTAGACTGGTTCTTCGTGGCTCCACCTTCGTACCTTTTCCAGGGCTTGAACCTCCAGGCTTGGATTCTGGACTGAGGTAACTTTGCTAGATAGTGATTCTAAAGTCACTAAGTGATTAAAAAGCAGAGCCAGTCACTCTGGACACCTGCCTGTCGCAAGAGGAATAGAAAGGCTGCAGAATGGAATAGTTGAGTATTAAGCTGAAAAATGCAAAGCATTTTATTTGCTCTTAACCAAAGACATGCATTAAATACTACCAGTAAAATCAAGTTTCTGTTTCCTAAAGATGAATTTTGCATTCTTGGCAGACCCTTCCACTGATGGTAATTACCTAGGCTACAGTTCTGATTTTTCTAAGTGATTGGAGCACCTGGCTGCCATTAAAAGTAATTAAAAATAGAGTGCAAGATTGTTTTTAGCATCTTTTTTTCCCAAAATCTCAGCCCTGTTATTGAAGACCACGTTGTAATTTCATTAGGAAGAGAACAGTATCTTTTTCCAATGGGGCCTCTGGTATTGCAGGAACTTAAGATCCTTTCTGCAAATTGCAGTAGTATTTCTGTTGTAAATTGTGGCTGTGGGATTTATTAAAGAGGTAACTGCAACGTTCAACTTTTCATTATTTAGATGCATAAGTTAATCTATTGTGAAAGAAATTGTTTCCTACCTACTATGCTTCCTTTTCTGCATGCCAGAATAAAAAAGTCACCTCTCTATTCCAGTACAGGTCCTCTGTAAGAAAAGTATTTCAATTATGTTTCTGTCTTCTTGAAACATGCCAGATGAGAGATCCATTGAATGAAAGAAGATTCAGTGTTCCCCTTGAGATGGGAAACTCTAAGGATGCAGAAAAAAATGTGTGTTCACCTTTGTTATGGCATCCAACATTTGGTGCATGTAGACATTTCCATATAGATGCTGACAATCTCAGACACGTTTTATGAATTCTTGAAAATGAATATATCTGTTCCTCTGTCAGTACTGACTGCTGTGTCTGACTGGTGTGTCTAAAAATCTCATTTGGGTAACTCACATGTGTGAAGGTATGTTATCAGACATTCATGAAACATGTACGGAGTTGTTGCTCTGCAATATTAACACCACTTTCTGCGCAGTGTAATACTTATTGCGATTAGTCCATTGTCTGTATAAACTGTGCTGTTGCAAAATACATAGAAGTATATCAGGGACTTAAAATGTGGTCAGTTTGTTTTTGTAAGGAAGGAAGGAAAATAAGGTTTGGCATGAATGGAATGATTACTGATAAGCAATCTTTTACTCTGCAGCCTGCCTCATATGTTCCAGAGTAGCATATTTAACATGACATGGAGTTATGCACCATGTCACCTCAATATAGTCCTTCCCAGTTATCAGAGCAGGAAAGGCCCTCTGCCTGGGAAGACAATTCTCAGTTTAATGAGTCAGGGTTGGAAGGCAGTTCTTGAGTTCTATAATGCCAGTGAGATGCATGCCAGATTGTGGAAATGTCTGAAATCTGCATAAGAGAAAGGAAAAGAATAAAAGGGGAAGAGACCTCAAGATAGGTCTGCAACCCACACCATCTCTGACTGTTTTCGAATATGCAAACAAGGGAGACGATACACAGACAATGTTGGTCTATTGGCTGATGATGCCACTGTGTGGAATGAGGGAGGTATGCTTTTGGTTATAATAATAATAATAATAATATTTATATACCGCCTTTCTTAGGTCATTAGATTGCTCCTCTGACTTTAACTCAAGGTTTACATAGGCAGGCTTTATTCATAAACACAAGGTTTTTACAAATTACAAGGAAGTTCTATCTTTCAAGAACATACAACATACAGATGGTACTTTCATGGTGTAGTCTTCTTTCTGGCCACACAATTTTCCTTCCTGCTGGCTGATAAGCAGCTTCTGCTCCCACCAAGAAGCGGTATCTCCCCTACTGGAATTCAGGCCACTCCAATCTATAGCCCAAGACCAAAAAAGACATTGAATACCTATACTGCTTCTTGTTCTTTTCTCCAGTCTTTTTTCTGAGAACTCCAGAAGAGCCTTCCTCCTCCTCGTAGGCAGCTCTACAATTTGCCCCCAGATTGAAGGGTAGGGCCAGCCTTGGAACAGTTTTGCCAGTTGATTGAATTGTCTCCCCACACTGGGGTGGGGTTGTGCTGGGATATCACGATATAATGAGAGCACGGTGAGCTAAACTTCGCTGCTGGGTAGCCCTCCCACCTGCCCCCAATTGGCCCAAATAAAGCACTTGGAAGCACCTGGTAGTGACAGCATCATGTTGTTCCCGGACTCACCGCTGCTGGTCATCCAGGTGAGCAGGGGCAGCAGGGTATGGGCTGCAAAATATATTGCATTGGGCTCCACAGTTGCCAAGGCCAGCCCTGGTACAGTGCTTCAGAAGGTAGAAGCAGGCAGATAAGCTCTCATTGAAATCTTGTTTGCCTAAAATTCAGTGTATATTGGTATATGTAACTTTTTTTAATTAGTGTAACTCTCCTAATTAGTGTTTGAGCGCAGTCCTAACCTGGAGTTAGGCTAACACAGTTTGGCCAACAAAGTTTGGCGGGCGTAAGGGACAACGTTTGGTGGGGGCAAGTATGTTTGGACCACACTCGGAGTCAAAGAGACAAGCACACAGACGTGTGCCATCCTCCCTGTCTCTGAGAGTGGTCCAAACGCGCTATACGGTGTGCTGGCCGAACTCTACTGGACTAACTGTGCCCGCCTAACTCTAGGTGAGGATTGTGCTCTTAATCATATTATTGTTTCAAACCTGATTGGTATAAATGTAGGAACCAGGGGAGTGGGGATAAATTCTCATTGCATTTGCACGGTATAGGCTGTAGTTGAAGTAATTATTATGACTGATTATTTTTTAACATGCTTAAGTCTTGCAAGAGAATAACTCCAGAGTAATGCAATAACAGCTACTTCACTCTGCTAATTCCTCTAGGAAATATTGCAAGTATTATGGTACGTTAGTAGCAGTTTCATACAATGTGTTTTTCAAATGGAAATTCAGAAGAAATGTTGCAGCACACTACAAAACCGTGGGTGTGCAGAAGTAGGGGATGGGGGGGGGCTAATCCAATTTTTGGATGAGTTCAGTTTATTTCTGAGCCAACATGATGCGTGCCTGGGGGACATAGCTCATCACTTCCACTAAATACTCTTGAGTCTGATCCTCCATTTTAAAACAGGAAAAAGCTCAGTTTAAAGAGTAGTTTAGCGTTCTGAGAATCTTTTCCAGGAAAGGGAAATATCCTCTTGTGGGTATACCCCTTGAGAGTCTGACCTACATTTTAAAGTAATTTAGCTTTAGCATTTTTAGAATATTGCCGCAGGTTCTCTCAGTGCTGACAGCAGTAACAACTTTCTGATTGATGCCCTGTGTGAATTTGAATTGAGAACACAGAGCATTGGGAATTCTGAACATGCAACGTAGCTACAGGAAGGGGCGTTATCATAGACTGAAAGGAGAGCACTTACTATGACTTGTTAGCAGAGCTAAAACAAACTTTGCAAGCACTTGAGAATATAAACAGAAGGCGGTAGTGTACAGAGAATACTGGGCAATGATATACCCAAGCCTATCTTTTCTATTTTGTCCTATGATTTTTAGAGCATATTGCAAAGGTGGGGCACCATTTAGAGCAAGCAAGGAGAGAGGTTTATTTTATTTTCAGTATGTGCCGTTATAAGCTCATAAGTCTCTCTGGTTAAAAAAGGAAATATTTGTGTTATGGAAACATATGTGCATTTAAAAGTCACTATAGGCATGCCCTGGTATCTGCTGGGTTTCTGTTCCTGACCCCACTATGGATACCTGAAACTATGGATACTGGGGATGCTTTTTTTTTTTTTAAGATAGGGAACATAAATAGTTTCAATGCAACGAAGTGCAGTACATGAGCAGACTAGTCTAAACCACCATTTTTTTTCCAATGGGGTTTTTACAAATATACAGTATTCTTGTGATCCACCAATCCTCAGGCCCAGGTGTTGCTTTCATAGTGTGGTTCTCTCCTTTGGCTGCTGCCTTCAAGCCTCAGCAGGCAATCGCAAGTCAAGCCTGGGCAGGTCCTCAAGGTCGTATTCCCTTCTTTGCCGGCTGGCCTCCTCACACACTCCACCGCAAATCTCACTTGTGGTGAGCTAATCAGCTCCACAGTGACTCTGTTCTGCCACCACAGGTACTGCAGCTTGTCACAGCCTGGCATTCGTCTCCCATCCAAAAGCAAACCGTAGATTTTCCTGCTTAGCTTCAGGCAGTACCAGCCGCTCAACCATCAGTCCACAAAATATATTTGTTTCTAAAATGTTTGTGCTGTATTTTAAGGCTACCAGCCTAGATACCAGAGAAACACCTTTTTAAAATGTTGCAGTCCAGCAGGAAAGAAGGCAACCAAAGCTCCTCTTCACTCATCTGCTATGATCATTCAGATTTCTGCGAGTGAGGAGAGAAAAAATTAAAACATGGGAAGCCCCATGGCTGCCTCATCTCCACCTTGTTGCCTTGACAATCTTTTTTTTTTTTTTAATTTGAACATGTAATGTGTGACACTCTGTGCTTGCCAGGGTGCTTGCCAGGGGACCAAGAACTGGACCTAGATCAGTTCTGTGTCTGATGGCAAGAGGCCTTGGATCCCACAGGCCTGAGGAAGGTCACACTTCTAATTTGGCAGAGCAATAATATGTTGCACTCCCCCTACCAACAGACTGGCTTGGGGAGAAGACTTGCCTGGCTTTCCTTCTGGAAAATTCCATAAGTGGCTGCACCTTTCTTGCATTCCACATTTGGCCTTGTGAAAAAGCCACCCTGGGAGCTTCTGACTTAAACAAGGTTGTTAATAACATACCAGAAAGGTCTCAACCAATATTTCCTCTAAGATAGTGGTTGCCAAACTGTGAGCCATGGCTCCTGGGGGAGCCATGGAAACCAGCCAGGGCAGCCACGGAATCCACATGGAAAAAATCCACCACCCTATACAATGTATAGGGAGTGGAGCCCTAATGGAAGTTGTGGCTAATGGCCCAGTAGGTCAGGGGAGCAGCCAGTCAAAAACTTCAAGCAGTGGGAAGTACTGCTCGGAGGGATCTATGCTACTGCTTCACTCACTGCATGGCAGCTCCTTGGCATTTCCAGATGCTTTGTTGTTGGTACTGCCTTCTGTTGCTTCATGGCATTGTGACACAGCCGCAGTGATGTCTCTGGATGCTTAGCGATGATGTAGTGCATCATCACTGAACTGCCAGGGATGCCAAACTTTGGGCTGCAGGGCTGTGCAGCTTAGTGAAAACAGGGCTCACAACATGCCCTTCTCCTGGGAAAGCAGCTTCCGTTCCCTTATGCCTTTTCCCTCCCTACAACGAGCTTTGGCTACAGCTTAGTATTTCAGTTGCTTTTAAGTCCTCTCTGCCTGTGCACCTTACTATTTAATCAGGAGATTGCTTACTCTTGGCAACATAGCTTCATGCTTATTGCAGTGCTTTGCACACAAGACAGCAGAAGTGGCTATTTAGCCTTGGTTTCCGGCAAAGCCTCGCCATCAATCCACAAAGCCCTTTTCTTTTTTTCCTGTCTTGTGTGCAGTCAAATTGATGACACAGCACCTCTATCATTTAGTTTTTTCTGTGATAAAATGCAAGAGGGAGGGCGCAATCATAAACTGAGTTAGGCTGGCATAAGCTAAGCAAGCAAAATTTGGCCAGCACAAGGGACACGGTTAAGTATGGACCACTCAAGAGTCAGAGAGGCCAGCACACAGACGTGCGCCATCCTCCCTGACTCCGAGAGTAGTCCAAATACCCTTTATGGTGGCCCTTGCACTGGCCAAACTTTGCTGGCTTGGCTTATGCCGACCTAACTCCAGTTTAGGATTGCGCTCTGATTTTTTTTTTTTTTTTGTGTGTGTGTGTGTGTTTTAAGTCTTTTAGTCTATTTTTAAGAATTTCAGAGAGAGGTCTGAGGTCAGCCTCAAGCCTCCAGTGAACAATTCCTCTTAGCTGTGAACCATCAGGAACTCAAAGACCAGGAAAGGCTGCATCTGCCCTATATACTCCTTCATGAGCTGAGAGGTTTGGGGGCATTAGTTCAGAGTGATTATTCGGTGGGATATTAGCCGTCCCACTGCACATTAGTGAAGTGATTTCTTGGCCTGCAAAGGGCTTCTACCTCCACTGCCTGTAAATCCTGGCTTAGACTACAAAGAACAGCAACTCAGCCATCATCTGAACCTTGGAAACTTGGTCCATTCTACTTCTTTCTCCCACCCCTTTCAAAAGCCCTGATTCTCCTGCTCAGTTTCCCCCTGGTTAACCTGATTTCTCTATACCCTTCCCCCTCCTTTCTTCCAACACCACATATTCCTTTTTTTTCCCTTTGGAAATCCTTTTTTCTTCTCCTCTACCTAGGAACTTATGCTTAGGATCTAGTTGTGTGAATATAACATTCATACATAAGTATACGTTCATATAAGTATGGATGTATTGGTAAATATTGCATTGCTTTTTTATTTTTTATTCCTTTTCTCAGAAATTAGAGTATTATCCCCAGAATAAAGTTTCTGCTGTTCCATCTTCCCCCTTGTCTCATTCTTCCTTATATGCCAAATCAGTGAGCTGTGCCATTGGGCATTGCAACTCTCAATAGATTAATCCCATGTGCACATGTTACACACGTCCTGAGAAGCACATCTGGTAATAGGCTACAGCAGAAGATTCAAGCATATGTCTAGTGTTGGTTTTACAAGGTGGCAACCCTATCCACAGTTCTTTTTAGCAGTTTCAAGAACCCTGTGGCCTCTCTATAAAACATACTGTAGGTTTAGTGTTCTGTAAGAATTCCAATATCTAGCAATTTAAAAAAATCCAGCAGTAATCTATAAAACAATCAGTAAAAGCTTGCCTTAATCTCCCTCAAGTTCCTCACATGCTTTAATAAAAGGTTTTCATGCAGGAGCTTAGCACCAGGTAGGCACACATATTTTACTTCTGGCTGTGAGCTGCACAATGTTAGTAAACCTGTATACATACATATGGATATTTGCACATTTCTCAGACACAGTCACACCCACTGAAGTAAAGCAAATAAAAGACAAAAACCCAAGAACCACAAATCACTAGTACAGTGAGATAGGATTGCGTTTTTATGGTTGAAGATCCATAAAAGTGGTATGTTAAGCATATCTCTGGAATGTTTTCTTTATGGGATAGAAAGATCCCATAAAGTATTGTGCCTGTATGTGTATTATGAACATTGCCTTCAAAGGTAAGCACAACTTCTTAGCTGACTTTATCCTCCAAAGATCTGGGATGTGTACTGCTCTTTCAAGTAGGTTCAGTCAGTGTCTCCAAATCTAGGCTCTTATTCACACAGTTGGTCCAAGACCTCCTGATAGCCTAGATGGCATACCAAATTCTTCCTCTTCCCATACTCAATGATGTGCCAGTCAATGATGTGCCCACTTTCCAATGTTCTTGCTCAGCACTAATCCACCCCTCCTGATTTCCTCTCCCCCTTTTCCAAGCTAGGGACTGAATGAGGAGGAAAAAAATTGAGACAAGTTGCTGGACAGAGATGGGCACCTCCCAGCAATCTGTAGCACGCCCTGCTTAGACATGATCAGGAATACATTTGCCTGAGAGAGGCACTCCTATGGCGTTGTACCTAGGCCTGTGCTTCATGTAGATCAGTGTTGAACCTTTTTGTGCCACAACCCAAATAAGTGCATGAAATGAGACTGCAGACCCACCGTCGATCCCGCCCCCTCCTGGGACCCTACCTGCCCGCCCCTTCCCTGTCACTTCCTGCATCCATTACACCCTCCCAGCACTGTTCACTATAATCAAATATTCTTATTGGAGAGAGCAAGAAAAGTAACCATGAAGCCTGGCACTAGTGAAAGCTGTTTGCTGAGGAAGTACAGTTGCTAAGAACCTGAGCAGGACTGGAAGACAACCTCCTTGTACCTGTGAAGGGGTACACCAGATAAGATGCTTCCCCCTTTATCTAGTGGTGCTCTAGTGCAGTGACTTCAACCTGTTTTGTTCTTTAAATTACCATAACCCACTTATGGTAATTTAAAGAATTAAAGAATTTAAAGAATTACATCCTTGGCTGTAATCCCAAGGATGAAGAACACTGATGTAGACAACGAGGTTACTGAAAACTGAACCATGTGTTGTTCACAAAGTCCAGTTTCCCATATTGGCTTTCAACCAGTTTACACTTCTCACTTGTGTTAAGAATTCCATCCTTGACAGAGGATACGGTTAGGAGGCAATTAATTTATTCTCTTGATCCTAAGCAAAAGCTCTGTAGAGCTAACCCCTTCTAGCATCCATGGTGTGTGCTTTTGTGGGCTCTGCATGTAGGTCCGCCATTGCACTCATGTTTGCACTGCAGGAGGGAAAGTGGTATCTTTTTGTTTTTTAAATGAGTGGCTATCAAATACTTGAGGTGGAATTTTAGGCCAAGACAGAAACCTGAATATTGAGGTGGTGGTGGTGGTCCAGGATGGCTTTGAAAAGCTTAGGTTGATTGATCAGCTGATTCTTTTCCTGGACCAGCCACACCTGGCCATGGTGAACTTGCATCTTAGTGATATCCAGGTTGGACTATTGTAAGATGCTGTACATGGGGCAGCCTTTGAATATTATTGGATCAGAATGTAGCTTCAAGGATGGTGATCGGTGCCAGGGGATCAAGACCATTCATATCCCTGTTACAGACTTTCATTGGTTACTCGGACACTTCTTTCTCCAGTTAAAAGTGCAAACAGCTGAACCAGCAGCCTACTTTTATAGAATAAACAAACAGGAAGCCTCTGAGACCTTTTCTGGTTCAGGAGGGGAGAATGTTGAACTCACCCTGGCTCTCCTTCTACTGGGACAGCTTCTCTGGGCTCTTCAGTCTCTTCTTGATCACCAGGAGAATGCTGGCTGAGCATCTTCAGTTACTCATCCCTATTAGCCTCAACTGAGCAGCTCTCGTAGTCATTAGTCACATCTGCCGCAAAGAAAAACCGACTTGCCCTTCATGGTGCAAACTCTAAGCTGGTCTTCTTGGTACAAATGGTGATACTACAATGTTGGCTGAGATGCCTTGACTTGTAATTCTGCTAAGGAAAATATACTGGGAAATATGAATGGGGTGATTTAATATATTTAAATACCACATTTAAATAAAAAAACAAGTCAAATGCAAAGTCTTGATGACAGTTGCACAGTTAAAGTTTGGAAGCATGTAATGTTCTCCAAAATGTTGAAGTTATTATTATTCAGGATTTTTTTCAGTATCCTGAATTATGCTGTGTGTGTATTTTCTGGCAGGCTTTTTTTATTTACCTAGAATTTTTTTTTAAAAAAACCTATTATATTGTGTGAAACAATTACATTTTAATGGCTTTAAAATTTCAAGAGGAAAAAGAGAACGGTTTTAGGCTGTCAGAATGAGTTCTTTATGAGGGAGTGCAATTTCTTTCAGCCAACATCTATGGGCTGCAATTCCAGGACTAGTGATGGCACATTCATCATTACTGATGTTAGTGGATTTTAACAATTGTAGACAACTGGTTTCTGGATTGTGGTGGGCATATGGACATTTCCTGGCAGCACAGTACACCTTTTCCAAAGGTGGTACAATGTGCTTTAGTTGGCTTTAAACAATCTTATGAATACAGCAAGCTGGAGTCTTCTTGCTGTTACAGTTCTTAAAAGGCCCAAAGTTCTGCAATTTGCAACGTTCAAACATTTCTAGTAATTTACTGTAATTTTTTTTTTTACCAGTAATGAATGTATCTCTAGAAATAATGAGTTACATAAGAAGAGCCCCACTGGTTCAGGCCAAAGGCCCATCTAGTCCAGCTTCCTGTATTTCACAGTGGCCCGCCAGGGGCCTCAGGAAATACACAGGACAACTAGATATGTGCATCTTGTTGCCACTCCCCTGCATCCTGTGTTGTTTATTTGGAGTGTTTATAGCAGAGTTGGGGGCTTGTGGACC